>JAODUO010001687.1:37500-62500 GCA_025642075.2 Ridgeia piscesae | reverse complement strand
TTTGGCTCACCAACAAAATTATTTAATTTACGTTACAATTATAGTTCACAATTGTTCTGATTTCGAATGCACGCGGGCTGCGCTAGGGGTCGCTGCGGCTGATTACGTCATTACTAGCTCCTCTCTACCCCTGGTACATCCCTAAAACACTCCTCTTTTAATGTCAGCCAAAGAAATCGCCCAAGAGGAGTACGGTCGACTGTGACGTAATATTTGGTGTGATTTCAGCCACGTGCTGCCCGTGTTACATGCAAAGTTTAGGATGTAAATTGTATTGTAAATCCCACCAACCGTTTATCCGTTTTCAAATTGGGACGGGTTATTGCGCTGTTCCCACGGCTGACCCAGTAGCGACTGGCGGAGTCAATTGCTGAAGTTGGAGACTCCGCTCATTCCCGGAGATGATCAGCCAGGGGTATAGCAGCATAGCGCCATGACCCCTGGCTGGCGAAGATAGTGCGATTTTGCCTTACAATCAATGTCAAATGGACCAGGTAGAACAATATAGATTAGAACTGCACAGTTTGCATTAGATGATTCAAGTGAATTCGTGTCACTAGGATGTTAGATGATTCAAGAGAATCCATGTCACTAGGATGTTAGATGATTCAAGTGAATTCGTGTCACTAGGATGTTAGATGATTCAAGAGAATCCATGTCACTAGGATGTTAGATGATTCAAGTGAATCCGTGTCACTAGGATGTTAGATGATTCAAGTGAATCCGTGTCACTATGATGTTAGATGATTCAAGAGAATCCGTGTCACTAGGATGTTAGATGATTCAAGAGAATCCATGTCACTAGGATGTTAGATGATTCAAGTGAATCCGTGTCACTAGGATGTTAGATGATTCAAGAGAATCCGTGTCACTAGGATGTTAGATGATTCAAGTGAATCCGTGTCACTAGGATGTTAGATGATTCAAGAGAATCCGTGTCACTAGGATGTTAGATGATTCAAGAGAATCCATGTCACTAGGATGTTAGATGATTCAAGTGAATCCGTGTCACTAGGATGTTAGATGATTCAAGAGAATCCGTGTCACTAGGATGTTAGATGATTCAAGTGAATCCGTGTCACTAGGATGTTAGATGATTCAAGAGAATCCATGTCACTAGGATGTTAGATGATTCAAGAGAATCCATGTCACTAGGATGTTAGATGATTCAAGTGAATCCGTGTCACTAGGATGTTAGATGATTCAAGAGAATCCGTGTCACTAGGATGTTAGATGATTCAAGAGAATCCGTGTCACTAGGATGTTAGATGATTCAAGTGAATCCGTGTCACTAGGATGTTAGATGATTCAAGTGAATCCGTGTCACTAGGATGTTAGATGATTCAAGAGAATCCGTGTACTAGGATGTTAGATGATTCAAGAGAATCCGTGTCACTAGGATGTTAGATGATTCAAGTGAATCCGTGTCACTAGGATGTTAGACGATTCAAGTGAATCCGTGTCACTAGGATGTTAGACGATTCAAGTGAATCCGTGTCACTAGGATGTTAGATGATTCAAGTGAATCCGTGTCACTAGGATGTTAGATGATTCAAGTGAATCCGTGTCACTAGGATGTTAGACGATTCAAGAGAATCCGTGTCACTAGGATGTTAGACGATTCAAGTGAATCCGTGTCACTAGGATGTTAGATGATTCAAGTGAATCCGTGTCACTAGGATGTTAGATGATTCAAGTGAATCCGTGTCACTAGGATGTTAGATGATTCAAGTGAATCCGTGTCACTAGGATGTTAGATGATTCAAGAGAATCCATGTCACTAGGATGTTAGATGATTCAAGATAATCCATGTCACTAGGATGTTAGATGATTCAAGAGAATCCATGTCACTAGGATGTTAGATGATTCAAGAGAATCCATGTCACTAGGATGTTAGATGATTCAAGTGAATCCGTGTCACTAGGATGTTAGATGATTCAAGTGAATCCGTGTCACTAGGATGTTAGATGATTCAAGAGAATCCGTGTCACTAGGATGTTAGATGATTCAAGTGAATCCGTGTCACTAGGATGTTAGATGATTCAAGTGAATCCGTGTCACTAGGATGTTAGATGATTCAAGAGAATCCGTGTCACTAGGATGTTAGATGATTCAAGAGAATCCGTGTCACTAGGATGTTAGATGATTCAAGTGAATACGTGTCACTAGGATGTTAGACGATTCAAGTGAATCCGTGTCACTAGGATGTTAGATGATTCAAGTGAATCCGTGTCACTAGGATGTTAGATGATTCAAGTGAATCCGTGTCACTAGGATGTTAGATGATTCAAGAGAATCCGTGTCACTAGGATGTTAGATGATTCAAGTGAATCCGTGTCACTAGGATGTTAGATGATTCAAGAGAATCCGTGTCACTAGGATGTTAGATGATTCAAGTGAATCCGTGTCACTAGGATGTTAGATGATTCAAGTGAATCCGTGTCACTAGGATGTTAGATGATTCAAGTGAATCCGTGTCACTAGGATGTTAGATGATTCAAGTGAATCCGTGTCACTAGGATGTTAGATGATTCAAGTGAATCCGTGTCACTAGGATGTTAGATGAATCAAGTGAATCCGTGTCACTAGGATGTTAGATGATTCAAGTGAATCCGTGTCACTAGGATGTTAGATGATTCAAGTGAATCCGTGTCACTAGGATGTTAGATGAATCAAGAGAATCCGTGTCACTAGGATGTTAAATGATTCAAGTGAATCCATGTCACTAGGATGTTAGATGATTCAAGTGAATCCGTGTCACTAGGATGTTAGATGAATCAAGTGAATCCATGTCACTAGGATGTTAAATGATTCAAGTGAATCCGTGTCACTAGGATGTTAGATGATTCAAGTGAATCCAGGTCACTAGGATGTTAGATGAATCAAGTGAATCCGTGTCACTAGGATGTTAGATGATTCAAGTGAATCCGTGTCACTAGGATGTTAGATGAATCAAGAGAATCCGTGTCACTAGGATGTTAAATGATTCAAGTGAATCCATGTCACTAGGATGTTAAATGATTCAAGTGAATCCGTGTCACTAGGATGTTAGATGAATCAAGTGAATCCATGTCACTAGGATGTTAAATGATTCAAGTGAATCCGTGTCACTAGGATGTTAACTACAACATACTGGCCATCCTTCCAATGAAAATGGAAATTAGCAAGATTTACAAGAAGCGCCACACCACCAAATCGGTGAACTATTTCAACTGGTTTAATCGTAAAACCAGATCGCACGACTGTCTCCATTTAATTTTACGATCGTTTAAAACCGCTGTACAAATGATACTTTCTCTCTACGGACAGTTACTGTCTGGAACATCCTTAGAACAGATATAAAATTGAACATCAGAGCGTATAATATATATATATATATATATATATATATATATATATATATATATATATATATATTTTACGAGAGATATCGCAAACCACGTTATAGCATCCACAAGTTTAACAATTAGTAAAATTGCATTTCTTTCTTGATTCTAAATTGTCTGAGACTGTGCACGAAGGCATCACGTGACGTTATGCAACATAATCCTTCCCGATACGTAATGTTGACGGTGCTAATGAAGGCACCAACACGCAAGTTGACGTAATTCCACGTTTCCTGCAAACGTACAGGCGATTAAATGCATCGTGTTTTTTGTGTTACTATACACAAAATCAATACAATGAAAAATCCCTATCACGGATATGATACTCACCTATGTCAGTCGCTGATGGAAATGTCGTGAGATTCTCTAATAAGCCAATCTGACCTTTCGCGCACTTTCGTTTTAAGTTTCAACGAAGGTGGAATCTTGGAAACCGACTGAAGTTATTAGAACGTTTGTCGCCGTGCGCTGACAGCTGCCCGCTGACGTCATTAGCATGCGTCAGATCGATACAGCGAGCACTGAGGTAATTAGACCGGAGCTAAGCTGTCCACTTTCCGCAACCAACAAGCGCGTCGCAAGTCAGGCTGTACGTCGCAAAGTTGCGGCGAATCGGCCGGGCTCATCAAACGCCATCGATTAGTTTCATGCTAATGCAATGTTACGCTTCGGCGGTCATTCGCCCGCCCGGTGAAGCGTGACATTCTTTCGCAATTAAACACGCTCATTCGTCGCGCTGTCTCTGGAGAAAAAATCACGGCGTCTCACAAAAACGCTTTCTCTCCCCCGATTTAGCGAAACTGTTGTGCGATGAAAGCCGACGGTCGGCGTTCTTTGACCGGTAGGGTCGTGATTGTCGTGGCGGTCTCACAGGGCTTAATTGTGTTGTCTGACGTGGAGCTGCATCGACCGATAAAGTAGGTAGTTTAAGCTGAACGCTCTGGTGTTTTTGAGTGACTGTAATGGATATTGGCGTGCGTGCCTGTGTGTGTGTGTGTGTGTGTGTGTGTGTGTGTGTGTGTGTGTGTGTGTGTGTGCGTGGTGCGTGTGTGCGTGTGTGCGTGTGTGCGTGTGTGCGTGTGTGCGTGTGCGCTGTGCGTGTGTGCGTGTGTGCGTGTGTGCGTGTGTGCGTGTGTGCGTGTGTGCGTGTGTGTGTGTGCCTGTGTGTGTGTGTGCGTGCGTTTGCGCGTGTATGCGTGTGTGCGTGCGTGCGTGCGTGTGTGCGTGTTTACGTGTGTGCGTGTGTGCATGTTTGCGTGTTTGCGTGTGTGCGTGTGTCGTGGTGCGTGTGCGTGTCGTGGCGTGTGTGCGTGTGTGCGTGTGTGCGTTGTGCGTGTGTGCGTGTGTGCGTGTGTGCGTGTGTGCGTGTGTGCGTGTGTCGTGTGGCGTGCGCGCGCGTGCGTGCTGTGCGTGTGTGCGTGCGCAGCAGACAGACAGCAGCAGACAGACATGACATGACAGAGACAGACAGACAGACAGACGTCAGTGACAGACAGACAGACAGACAGACAGACAGACAGACAGACAGACAGACAGACAGACAAGACAGACAGACAGACAGACAGACAGACAGACAGACAGACAGACAGACAGACAGACAGACAGACAGACAGACAGACAGACAGACAGACAGACAGACAGACAGACAGACAAGACAGACAGACAGACAGACAGACAGACAGACAGACAGACAGACAGACAGACAGACAGACAGACAGACAGACAGACAGACAGACAGACAGACAGACAGACAGACAGACAGACAGACAGACAGACAGACAGACAGACAGACAGACAGACAGACAGACAGACAGACAGACAGACGAGACAGACAGACAGAGAACAGAGAGACAAAGACAACACGAGAAGAGACAAAGACACAGAGACACGAGACACGGAGACACGGAGACACGGAGACACGGAGACACGGAGACACGGAGACACGAACACGGGAGACGCGGAGACGCGGAGACGCGGAGACACGGAGACGCGGAGACCGGAGACACGGAGACACGGAGACACGGAGACACGGAGAACGGAGACGGATAACCTTTTTCAAGTAGTATTAGTCACGCAAGCTTTTAACCTCCCATTGTTTAAACTACATTTTACGTTACGTTTCACGAACCAAACAACTGATTTACGCAATTAACGGTAAGAATGTTGATACAGTATTATGAAGGATGTTTCGAAAATACAGATGTCTTACATCGTGTACACAGGGTCACAGTGAAACTGAAAGTGTACTGCTCGATGTACAAGCGGTCTTGGAGGAAAACTTTAAATACAAAATACGCGAGCACGATTATGGCTGGAGTCAACGAGACGGTGAATGTTAACTGTAATATTAATGATGTACGAATGAGTCAGCGAAATAAAAACAGAAACTGCAGCGAAACATGACAATCGATTCTGTCATTATGTACGGAAACGACTTCCAAAAATATTCTTTAAAAAATGACATATCCTGCTTAAAGTTCACATTTGATGGACCAGCACAGACATTTTGAGGGCAATGAAAATTAGTTGTCCGTGTAAAATCAATAACTACGTGTAGAAGAAGGGCGTTTTCAATTCGAATATCATGACATGTTGTGTATTTGGTGCGACATTTAGCTAGGCTTCCTTAATAATAAAAAAAGGCACAAAGCTATATAATAATTAATAAATTAGCTTATACCGGCGCGAGGAGAAAAAATTATTTTATTACAGTATTTCTAAAAACTTCTTATCGTCAACTATCGAACTGCACGCAGCACATGCTAGTTTTACCATTGAACTCATCCGCGGAATTACCGAATTATTCGACATAACCCTTTTCATTTATGTACAAATAGTCTTCGCGTGTTTATTACACAGTGGCTGAACTCTTCATAGAGTGGTCGAGATGGTGTTCGATTGAACAGGTCTGCCAGGAAGTAATTTATAAAGCGCGTTAAGCAATCTTACAGACTTGATGCTGCGCTGTATAAGAATTCACCATTACTTACATTGCCAGTTAATTTAAACATCTTCTAACAACGGACGTAAGCTTAACAAGACTTGTTTTCGAACAGTTTGGAATAACAATTAACTGTTTTACGTGACAGCTGCGTGGACTGGTATACTACTGGGACAAGGTCGGTTGTTAGTTAGCGGACGAATGTTCTAGACTACTGTTCAGAAATGCTTCGCATCGCCCTAGCTGAAACTAATTGGATATAATCTAGACCAGTGACTGTCGTAGATGGCGTCCTTGCAGTCGTGCAACTGCCGTATGATATTGCTCTTACTTGGATACACATGGAATCACGCTAGGCGCATGGACAAGAAGTTACAAACACACAGAACATCGATTAAAATATCAACTAACTAATCAATATGCTCAATAGATATGTTATTAGAGTTGTATTTGCTTTTGTAACCGTTTCTAGATTTGAAGCACACTGGACATAAATATCAAATAGGTATACACTTCTACATTTTATTCAGATATTGAACGTTTCAAATATCGATTTCTAGTTCGATGTGTTGAACAGAATTCAATCATAGTGTGCTTGTAATGCATTCTGCAACTATTGCCATTAATGAAGATTGCATTTGCAAAAGTTTTCATTTGTTGCCTTCTCGTTTTGCGTAATATACATTTAAAATCACGTATAATTATAATATATGACGCTTCGTAGAAGTCAGCAGGACAGAATTGTTCTATACTGGATCATTTACAGTTTTCGTTGTCAAAAAGGAAAGTTCATAATATAAAATTATAGCGCGATATAGTCGTTGTCGTCACAACTGTCGGAACAAAACACTCCGCACTCTACCAGACCTACTTAACCATATATCGTCGTAACTTCTCTGGGAAACATTCAGCCACACTGCAATTAACGCGCGAAACAATTCGCACACAAACATCCATAGCAAGCAACAGCCAAGTATTCATGCATACAGCTGAACGAACTAGAGCAACGCAGAGTGAACGCATTTGTCCAATGTTCGAAATGATTGCAGCGCGAGATTCAATCCGGGTTCTCTTCGATTGAGTGACCGATCCTTTTATCATTAGCGCACCTCTTACACAGGAAGACTGGAACCGTTCATGTAATCGCTCACAATTACAAAGCTAGCGTAATATACAAATGGGGAAATTCTTATTTTTCACAATATTATCCATGCAAAGAACCTCCAGAACATTCGACAGAATCGTGACCTTCGAACCAACCGTGAAACTAAACCTCGTAACGTAATAAACCAACGACAACTTCTAATAATGGATAAATTTATGGAATTACTTTTGACGAATTACGTCTTTCCAACGAAGACTGTGACATACGAACACGCTGTTTTCTTCAAGTTCACAACACGCCAATCTTGTCATCACCCAGCAACAACCATCGATACCGCCATTGACGGTACAACATCTAATGCATAGAGTGTCCTTCCACGGAAACGATAAGACAGGACTAAGTTCACCAGCCAAACGTTGAACCAACAACGCCGTCTCGTTGACGGCGCTGTCGCATTTCCGTGCTATTAACAAGCCGTGCGACCAGCCTACAACGACAGACGGCGCTGTGCTACACGTAATGACGTGACGCTGCTGTAGTTAGCAGGCGTCGGTCTGACGTCGAGACGGAACGAAATGAGTCTAATTGCAACACGTACTTCGAACGTCATCCGCTCATCAACGGGTGACGCTTTCGGACAAGACAAAAGAAGCGCATGTACGGGACTGGACGTCCAGAATTACAAATGTGTCTAGAAAAATATTCTGGGGACAAAATGCTCTTTACGTGAATAGATAGCGTTCATATCCGGGCACGCACCTAGAGTTATTAGTTCTTCGCGAGATATTTACCAGTGTTTTCGTAACATGAAAAATACGCATATGAACAGTGAACATTGCGTTGACAAGAAGTGAGGAGTATATAAAACTACATTTGGAGAACAAACAATTGTACGTTTACGTATTGCCAATGGTTGGACTCGTTGTTATATTATCTCTACAAATCTACAAAGCGGTTACCAAATATTTGTTACACTTAACAATAATGTCACAATATTATATTTTACGACATTTTACGATTGTTAAAGTGAGGTTGTTCGTGTGTGTGTGTGTGTGTGTGTGTGTGTGTGTGTGTGTGTGTGTGTGTGTGTGTGTGTGTGTGTGTGTGTGTGTGTGTGTGTGTGTGTGTGTGTGTGTGTGTGTTGTGTGTGTGTGTGTGTGTGTGTGTGTGTGTGTGTGTGTGTGTGTGTGTGTGTGTGTGTGTGTGTGTGTGTGTGTGTGTGTGTGTGTGTGTGTTGTGTGTGCGTGTGCGTGTGCTGTGTGTGCGTGTGCGTGTTCGTGTTCGTGTTCGTGTTCGTGTTCGTGTTCGTGTTCGTGTTCGTGTTCGTGTTCGTGTTCGTGTTCGTGTTCGTGTTCGTGTTCGTGTTCGTGTTCGTGTTCGTGTTCGTGTTCGTGTTCGTGTGTGTTTGTGTGTGTGTGTGTGTGTGTTTGGGGTGTTTGTGTGTTTGTGTGTGTTTGTGTGTGTTTGTGTGTGTTTGTGTGTGTGTGTGTTTGTGTGTGTTTGTGTGTGTTTGTGTGTGTTTGTGTGTGTTGTGTGTGTGTGTGTTTGTGTGTTTGTGTGTGTTTGTGTGTGTTTGTGTGTGTTTGTGTGTGTTTGTGTGTGTGTGTGTGTGTGTGTGTGTGTGTGTGTGTGTGTGTGTGTGTGTGTGTGTGTGTGTGTGTGTGTGTGTGTGTGTATATGTATGCATATGTATATGTATATGGCATAAATCAATGTAATAGGCATGACAAACCATATCTATATGTATCTATATAACACACAGACCGTACACTTGTGTTTCAAAAAACCCTGACGAGGTTTCACTAGTACAGCAAACTGACATTTGACCCTTGGCTTCTGACGGGATACGACTGGTTTGCAATTAACCAAGCTCGCTGTTCGCCGACTTGAATGACAGCTGGACGATTGTAATAATTTATTTAATTGTTGAATTCAAGGAATGTTTTGCGCTTCTTGAAAAGGTATTTTTTTCGACCTCCCTCCGTCCCTCACTCCTTCCTTCCCTCTTTCCCTCCCTCCCTCTCTCCCTCTCTCTCTCTCTCTCCCTCTCTCCCTCCCTCCCTCCATTCAACCACTCCCTCCCTTCCTCCCTATCTCCCTCCCTCCCATCACTCCCTCCCTCCCTCTTTCCCTCCCTCCTTAGCTCCCTCCCTCCCATCACTCCCTCCCTCCATCCCTCTCTCCCTCCCATTCACCCTTCCTCTCTCTCTCCCTCCCTCCCTATCTCCCTCCCCTCCCATCACTCCCTCCCTCCCTCCGTCTCTCCCTCTCTCCCTCCCATTCATCCTTCCCCCTCCCTCCCATTTTCATCTCTCCGCCCCTCCGCCTCTCCGCCTCTCCGCCTCTCCGCCTCTCCGCCTCTCCGCCTCTCCGTCTCTCCGTCTCTCCGTCTCTCCGTCTCTCCGTCTCTCCGTCTCTCCGTCTCTCCGTCTCTCCATGTCACCATGTCTCTGTCCTCTGCTGTTATTTCCTTCCCCTCCTATCCCAATTCCTCTCCCATTCTCACCACATATCACAACACGCAATCTTCAAATTGCTACACAACACATCGACGTTAATGTATCAACCGATTCGTTTGAATCATTCCAACCTGAAATCGATTCCCGCCATCCTCACTGAGACGATCGCTCAATGCCACACTATCTGACATGCAAGTTTGCGTTCATCATCGACTCAACTAATATAAACAGCAACGACACGCAACAACCCAGTGGCACTTACCGACGTTATCCGGCGATACGATCACTCTCAACGCGTCCTCACGTCGCAATCCCTGCAGTTGCCCTGCGCGCGACGCCGCGTCCTCGTTGCTCCTAAGTCGGCAGTGATGTCCACGCGCGCGCTCTCGACGAGTCGCTTTAACGTTCGTGCGAGCGGGAGGCGTTTGTCAGGCGCTCACTCCAGCGTGTCCGACAAAGCACTGCCGCGACTTGCTCGCGCACGCGGCGACTTCGTCGGCAGCCGCGGCGATCGATCAGCCTCGGGTCGGGTATACCGTATGTTTGACGGTTCCCGAGCCTCGCACGCGACCGTCGGTCAACCTGGCGCGCGTTCGTCGCGCGAATACCAACCACGCGCACCCGGCGCCCGGGCATGTATTGACATATCGACGGGTTATCGGGAATTGATGCGTAGCCGGGACGCTTTTCAGGAAACAATTCCCAAAGCAATGCCTCGTAATACCGCGACGCAGTCGTGTTGACGAATTTGCGCTTCGCGCCACCGAAGCAGGTTTTAGTGTGTCATTATCTGTTTTAATTATAGTTAGTACACGTGGGAAATCGTCAATATGCATTGTTGTGGTAATTAAAGTTACCAACAACTGCACCCACAAACAAGTTAAGATCTGCCATAGCGAAGATTAATAATAACCAATCTGAGTTGTTTCCGATTGGTCCAAGTTTGGTTTTTCAATTTTGAATTTAACGTCGTGCGTGGAAAATTCAATAGCATCGTCGGTCACGTACCGGCGTCACGCTCCCAGGAGAGAGGCTAAAATTACCGCGGTTGTTCCGACAGAGTATGTCCATTTACGTGGACCACAGCTACGAACGCTCTGGCGCACATAAGGACCTGGATTGGTGTGGATTAGATGACGCGTGGCTGCCGCCAGAGCCCACGTGCATTTGTTGTAATTGCAGTCTCCGTGATATCGTGCTGTTTCGCGCAGTTTACAGCTGACACAGTGTCCCACAGAAACACTGAAAACACACGTGAAGAGGTCGCTCGCACAAGCCTATATGTAACGAAATGCGAATTCTTGTAAACACGCGCTGCTTGTGGTACATATTCGCCCCCGCTGACCTCAGGGTCAGTGTTCTCTGCTGTTGCCACTGTCTGGCTCTCCGTGTGTGTGTGTGTGTGTGTGTGTGTGTGTGTGTGTGTGTGTGTCGTGCGTGCGTGCGTGCGTGCGTGCGTGCGTGCGTGTGTGCGTGTGTGCGTGCGTGTGTGCGTGTGTGTATGTGTCTGTGTATGTGCCTGTGTGTCTGTCTGCGTTCTGTATGTATGTCTGCGTGCGTGCGTGCGTGCGTGCGTGCGTGCGTGCGTGCGTGTGTGTGTGTATGTGTATGTGTGTGTGTGTGTGTGTGTGTGTGTGTGTGTGTGTGTGTGTGTGTGTGTGTGTGTGTGTGTGTGTGTGTGTGTGTGTGTGTGTGTGTGTGTGTGTGTGTGTGTGTGTGGGTGTGTGTCTGTCTGTCTGTCTGTCTGTCTGTCTGTCTGTCTGTATATTTGTCTTCTCTTGTTCTATGTCTCTCCTTCCCTCACTCGCACCTTCCTCCCTCCCTCTCTCCCTCATTCCCTCGCTCCATCCATCCCTCTCTCATTCACTCCCTTAAGTCTCTCTGTCTTTCTGTCTCTCCGTCTCTGTCTTCGTCGTCTTCTCCTTCTTCAACCCACGGACACCTACCGCTATGTCTGACTGCTCTGTCTGTTGTCTCACGCTGCGGTCTGCTGTCATTATGTTCCTCTATCTCCCACATTATAACGTCTATACCTGCAGCTCAAAGACAACTCGTCTCATGTGATGTACGTTTACGTGTAGTCACTGGATTCTACTGAAACGGCATTTTCGTTTGTGCAAAATACGATGCACAGAAACAGCTACCAAAATTGATTACTACTTGTGTGTGTGTGTGTGTGTGTGTGTGTGTGTGTGTGTGTGCGTGCGTGCGTGCGTGTGTGCGTGCGTGTGTGCGTGTGTGTATGTGTCTGTGTATGTGCCTGTGTGTCTGTCTGCGTTCTGTATGTATGTCTGCGTGCGTGCGTGCGTGCGTGCGTGCGTGCGTGCGTGCGGATGTGTGTGTATGTGTAGTGTGTGTGTGTGTGTGTGTGTGTGTGTGGTGTGTGTGTGTGTGTGTGTGTGTGTGTGTGTGTGTGTATGTCTGTCTGTCTGTCTGTCTGTCTGTCTGTATATTTGTCTTCTCTTGTTCTATGTCTCTCCTTCCCTCACTCGCACCTTCCTCCCTCCCTCTCTCCCTCATTCCCTCGCTCCATCCATCCCTCTCTCATTCACTCCCTTAAGTCTCTCTGTCTTTCTGTCTCTCCGTCTCTGTCTTCGTCGTCTTCTCCTTCTTCAACCCACGGACACCTACCGCTATGTCTGACTGCTCTGTCTGTTGTCTCACGCTGCGGTCTGCTGTCATTATGTTCCTCTATCTCCCACATTATAACGTCTATACCTGCAGCTCAAAGACAACTCGTCTCATGTGATGTACGTTTACGTGTAGTCACTGGATTCTACTGAAACGGCATTTTCGTTTGTGCAAAATACGATGCACAGAAACAGCTACCAAAATTGATTACTACTTTGTGTTGTGTTGTGTTGTGTTGTGTTGTGTTGTGTTGTGTTGTGTTGTGTTGTGTTGTGTTGTGTTGTGTTGTGTTGTGTTGTGTTGTGTTGTGTTGTGTTGTGTTGTGTTGTGTTGTGTTGTGTTGTGTTGTGTTGTGTTGTGTTGTGTTGTGTTGTGTTGTGTTGTGGTGTAGTGAGCGAATCTATTTATGTCTCTTTGTGAACATAAATTGTGGAGAATAGTGCAGAAAATTGTAAGAAAAACGTTTTTATCTTAGTAGTTTTAAAACAACACCGTAAACCACATACAATATACGGACTAGATTGAATACTATTCAACTAAACATGGCCGGATTAAGGCGTACTAGGACCATGGATTTAGATTGTGAAGCTCCCCACAAGGCAAACCCAAGGTGTATATTTAATGAATTTTGAAGCGAAAATGTCTGTGAGAATATACTTGTACAAGATGCTTCCCAGCAAACACAACCTTTTCGCCCTACGGCCTCTGTGAATCTGTTACGCAGATTATTTGTTATGCAACGTCTAAATCGTATAACAATTGCAGTAAACGTACGCCGCCATTTCCTCCCTTCTTGATAAGCTCAGCTGCGATGGTGCGGAGAAGAAAAAGACTCGACCAGAGATACAGGATCCTGGAACGAGTGAATACCATCAGCTAATTGCTCCGGACCCAATGCTCGACGTCAACAACGCTGTAGATCTGCTGTTGTCTGTACGAGACTTCATTCCAATATTGCCGCCGTAATCTGACATATTTGCGCGGCGTTGTGAAAAGCCAAATTGTGTTGAGGCTTTTCAGAAAAAAGAGAACACCGCCAAAGATGACTGCGACTTGCTCGTGATCGCTCCTTTGTCATCGTCGACGAGCGGAGAGTGGCAAGTCATATCGAATCAAAGCATACGGTAAAGAGAATCGACTGGGCCGTTTCTGTGCGTGATTGCAGGATGTTTGGGCCGAAGAATTAAGACGAGCTGATGGACCGTTGGTGACCACTCACGAGAAAGATTAGGACAACTCACTGGTGGGCGAAATAGTGCGAATTGTAACTTCGTTGCGCAGCCAAGTCATGAAAGGGAAGCGTGTAGGCACCATCTAGAATGTTGTCAGAGAACTCGACATGTACCGCCTGCTCGGAAAGCGAGATCTGGGGAGCATTTCCATATTTTAAAGAGCTTTTATACCCGATTTTGCATTTAAAAATCAAAGTTGGTCCTTATTAGTGACTTAGAATATATGAAAACTGTCAACAACAAAAAATTATCTTTAAAAATATCCGTTGTTAAATTAGGTTTTTCAAAACGCAAATTTCCTTTCCATATTACCGAGGACACTATTTCTATGACACACCAGTGACAACACTGGTGTGTCATGGAAATAGTGTCCGCGGTAATACGGCAAAGGAAATTTGCGTTTTGAAAAACCAAATTTACTTTAACAACGGATGTTTGTAATGAAGAATTTTTAAGACCTTTTTATCTTAGTAAACGGACCCCATCTCCGAATGTTGAAATTGCACTACGAGTGTGCCTCTGTTTGACGGTGTGTAACGCACATTTTCACTGCTGAAGCGTATTAAGAAAGAGCTATGTGGGTGGAAGAGATTGTGGAAAATGAACAGTTGAATAATCGTACGACTGAATGTACTATGGCGACATGTCGTTCAATCTTGACGAAATGCCATATGACAAAACTGTATGCGACGTAAAGTTCCACACCCAACGCACATGGACAGATGGCAGCGGATCAGTACCGTCGCGGCGACTTCCAATCATAAGGAATTAACGAGCGAAAGAACTTGATGAGACGCACAGATCTGTGCACGGCTGTCCCGGTTTTACGCCTGTTTTATGCCTCGTCATGGCTGTGGACGGAAGCATCGAGTCAACGACGCCACCCATCCAGGCGTCCATATACTTTGCCGAAAGTGCTCCTCGTGGGACGGCCTGAAACGGCCAGCGAACTCGGCCGGTGGCGGCGTTGAACACGCGCGAAGGGAGACCTGGTGAGCTCGGCGGGACCGGTAGCGAACGATTGGGCTAATCGGAGAGAACGCGAGCCGGGGCAATGATTAGATAATGAATCCTTGCTTTCGCACGGCGGTTAGTCACGAATTACCTGAATCTCGCACGATGCTTGTGTTAATGCGAGATTGGACAATGTAATTGATCCTCGCAAGCGATGAAAACCCGCACAGGCGCGTGTGCGTGCATGTGCGTGTCCGTGTAAAAACAAACTGTTTGACTTGCGAGATTCAAGGAAACATCTGCCTGTATTGACGATGCGTGTGATGTGTGCATGCGTGTGTGTGTGTGTGCGCGTGTGTGTGTGTGTGTGTGTGTGTGTGTGTGTGTGTGTGTGTGTGTGTGCGTGCGTGCGTGTGTGTGTGTGTGGTGCGTGGTATATATGTGTGTGTGTGTGTGCGTGCGCGCGTGCGTGTGTGCGTGTGTGCGCGCATATTTATATAAATGCATGCTAGTCTACTAGCGTGCGTGTGCGTATGTGTGTGATGTGCGTACGTGAGTATGTGTGTATGTACGTGTGTACGCGCAAACGTGCACGTACACACACGTCCACGTGCCTCAGTGCACACATTCCTATCAGCCAAGAGAATCATCCAATTCATTCAAGCATTTTTCCAGTTCACCGCGTCGCATCACGAATCACGAGCTCAACCAATCCAACGTTACCGATCTTCAAAGGTTAACAACATCTTGCTTTGCTGGGTCTGCCGGCGAAGTAAACGCAGTAATTCCGCTGACACTACGGCCCTGATGTTGTCGGCTGTTTTTAATCAGAACTAGCTCGATAACCCGTCTGCAATAATTCATTTAACCTCGAGAACCGAGTACTCATGATATGGCATGACGCGCCATAATTCCACAACCGGCTTCACAAGAAGGCACGCGCGTGGATATTGTCGTTTTATCATCGAGTTCTTTCGGTTTTTATTCGTCGCGAATTAAGTGGAGTCAGACTTAAAAATGACTGGGCCGACATTTGACAGCGTCACCGCTGTAAATCATCTATACCCAATGCGCGATCATTCATAAACGTGGAACTTCTCAATAAATTGCATGCAATTACTAAAATTGTAACGACGAATGCGGATCAGTAATGGCATGATCCTGTATAAATAACAAGTTCACATTGATATGACTTGCTCTGTATACAATAGAGTTATATTGCGGGGTTGAACTATTCCTGGAACTGGTAATACCAAGAACAGTGCATTAGACGACAGTATTCAGTGCCCAACGCTAGCATGAAAACATACAGATCAGTATTTAAGCCGACTAAAAGCGTTTTGCCATTAGAAGAATTATGGTTTATTTGAATACAGTTTTACATTATAAAATGTGTTCGCTATGTATATTTGTTCGAACATCTCTATGGCTGACATGCATTTGAAGCGGAACGGAGTAGTTCAATGACTGAAACATCGGACACTCAATGTACAGTCACTCAATGACTACAACATCGGGCAATCAATATACTGTCACTCAATGACTACAACATCGGACACTCAATGTACATTGACTCAATGACTACAACATCGGACACTCACTGTACAGTCACTCAATGACTACAACATCGGACACTCAATGTACATTGACTCAATGACTACAACATCGGACACTCAATGTACAGTGACTCAATTACTACAACATCGGACACTCAATGTACAGTGACTCAATTACTACAACATCGGACACTCAATGTACATTGACTCAATGACTACAACATCGGACACTCAATGTACATTGACTCAATGACTACAACATCGGACACTCAATGTACATTGACTCAATTACTACAACATCGGACACTCAATGTACAGTGACTCAATTACTACAACATCGGACACTCAATGTACAGTGACTCAATGACTACAACATCGGACACTCAATGTACATTGACTCAATGACTACAACATCGGACACTCAATGTACATTGACTCAATTACTACAACATCGGACACTCAATGTACAGTGACTCAATTACTACAACATCGGACACTCAATGTACAGTGACTCAATTACTACAACATCGGACACTCAATGTACAGTGACTCAATGACTACAACATCGGACACTCAATGTACATTGACTCAATGACTACAACATCGGACACTCAATGTACATTGACTCAATTACTACAACATCGGACACTCAATGTACAGTGACTCAATTACTACAACATCGGACACTCAATGTACAGTCACTCAATGACTACAACATCGGACACTCAATGTACAGTGACTCAATTACTACAACATCGGACACTCAATGTACAATCACTCAATGACTACAACATCGGACACTCAATGTACAGTCACTCAATGACTACAACATCGGACACTCAATGTACATTGACTCAATTACTACAACATCGGACACTCAATGTACAGTGACTCAATTACTACAGCATCGGACACTCAATTTATAGAACAGTCGAAGTTTTGGGCGAGCCTTATGGGATGCAATAGGATATTGTGTAACCTTTCCATAGATCAAGATTGGATCCGCCCATGATGAGTACGTGATCATTTGCGTACGAACAGTCTTCGCGCATTAATTGCAGCGTGGCTTAATTCTTCCTAGAGAAGTCGAAATGGTGTTCCAGTGAACAGGTCTGCCAGGAACCAAAATGTAAAGCGCTTTGAGGAGACATCTTCGAGAGAGCTACGTCATTATTCAGATTTCACTTTTACACAATTACCTAACCTAGTTTAATTTAGTTTTACCTAACCTACAAATTAGGTTTTCTTTGCAAGTCTGTGGATTACAATTCTACGTTGCTAGTGGCTATCAATATATGCACACAACGTGAATTGGTGAATGCAAAAGTACCCCAATAAATGGTGTTGGCCATTCGTACTGGCAATGACCAATAACTGCTCGCTAATGGGTCGCATGACATAAAATGACATTAGCATGACGATAGTATCAACTGTGTGTCTCAGGTACAAACACCTTTACATAAACAAGAGTAATACGGTCGACCAAGCTCGACTGACGTCAACATTCTTCGTCGACAACGGCAGCGGCGGCGGCAGCAGCAACAACAATAATAGCAAATGCAACAACAACAGCAAAGGCAACAACAACAACAACAACAACAACAACACTAGCAACAATAGCAACACTACTACTAACAACAACAACAACAACAATAATAATAACTATAACAACAACAACAACACCAATAACAACAACAACGACGACGACGACGACGACGACGACGACGACGACGACGACGACGACGACGACGACGACGACGACAACGACAACGACAACGACAACGACAACGACAACGAAAACGAAAACGAAAACGAAAACGAAAACGAAAACGAAAACGAAAACGAAAACGAAAACGAAAACGAAAACGAAAACGACAACGACAACGACAACGACAACGACAAACAACAACAACAACAACAACAACAATAACAATAACAATAACAACACTAACAATAACAATAACTACAACAAAAATAACAATAACATAACGACGACGACGACGACAACAACAACAACTACACACACAAACAAATAATAAAAACAGCAACAACAATGAAAACAAACAAAACAACAACCATATCAGCGACAAGAATAACAACCTCAGGCGCGGCAGCAGCAGCAACAACTTTTTTTGTAAAGCTACTATTTAAAAAAGTGAACCTACATCATGCAAGGTACAAACAAAACGTCATTTGCGCCGATTAAAACTAAACAGTCTGACACTTGGTGTAGTTGAGATCTTGATGCGGAGAGCACATAACGAACATGCAATATAAAAACAGCATTCGGCTACTCCTGACGCGGTACAGACATTATTCAGACAATAATGGCTATTTATTACCTATAGAAGTCGAGCCGTACGCTATTTATTGCGACAGTAAATCAATTTTGTCAACATATATTATGTAAGACGTGCCGTATAAAAAGTCTACTTTGTGAGGAGAATGTAGAGTATGCGAATTAAACAACGACTGCTTTAAGAAATCGAAATGCACGTTTTAGTGAGACGTTGACCCATCCTAGTTTATTAACACTTATTTTTATTTTATACTTAAAACGTAAGACTGGAAGTAGCAAGTCCCGATTAATTTTATTGAACATTCAAGGAAATAGTTACATATTTTACACAATCTGTCTCTCTGTCACGCTGTCACACTCGTTCGGGTCGGTCGGTCGGTCGGTCGGTCGGTCGGTCGGTCGGTCGGTCGGTCGGTCGGTCGGTCGGTCGGTCGGTCGGTCGGTCGGTCGGTCGGTCGGTCGGTCGGTCGGTCGGTCGGTCGGTCGGTCGGTCGGTCGGTCGGTCGGTCGGTCGGTCGGTCGGTCGGTCGGTCGGTCGGTCGGTCGGTCGGTCGGTCGGTCGGTCGGTCGGTCGGTCGGTCGGTCGGTCGGTCGGTCGGTCGGTCGGTCGGTCGGTCGGTCGGTCGGTCGGTCGGTCGGTCGGTCGGTCGGTCGGTCGGTCGGTCGGTCGGTCGGTCGGTCGGTCGGTCGGTCGGTCGGTCGGTCGGTCGGTCGGTCGGTCGGTCGGTCGGTCGGTCGGTCGGTCGGTCGGTCGGTGGTCGGTCGGTCGGTCGGTCGGTCGGTCGGTCGGTCGGTCGGTCGGTCGGTCGGTCGGTCGGTCGGTCGGTCGGTCGGTCGGTCGGTCGGTCGGTCGGTCGGTCGGTCGGTCGGTCGGTCGGTCGGTCGGTCGGTCGGTCGGTCGGTCGGTCGGTCGGTCGGTCGGTCGGTCGGTCGGTCGGTCGGTCGGTCGGTCGGTCGGTCGGTCGGTCGGTCGGTCGGTGGTGTCTCTGTGGTGTCTCTGTGAGGTTGTCTATTGCGTCCGTGTCTACACGTCTCTGTTTGCTTGGCACGATGATGGATGACTACAATCCCTCACGCATCTACCCGACCCACTGCGCCTGTGTGAGAGGTTGGGTGTCATCAGAGATCACCGCCTTCGAAATATTGCAAAATATCAGAATGCGGGCGACAACCGACTCCGCCGTTCAAAATGCTCAATCTTGTGTTAGTTTACTCCAAACAGCTTCTGGTTGGGCTAGCTTACGACTTTATTAGTATTGTATTAACGTGATAAAATATATTAATCTCAACAGAATACAAACGTGTTTGCTCCTACGTGCAAATCAAATCAATCAGGCTTATTAACTTCGCTCCAGGTTTTCTCTCAGGCGAATAAAGTTTTCTGTTCGAGCCATGAATGATTGGGTGTAGTCCCAATAAAAGAATAAGAGCCCTTTAATAGGATACGCGAATAATGATTAGTTTCCGCGATGCTATACAATATCTGGGTGCAGAGATTATTTCATAGTCACCGGCTGATTTACCGAATAGGCATCACCCGTTCCCACATCACAGCTTTGGAACGGATCGGTTGGACGGAAAAAAAGACAATAATGAAGAGGCTTTTGACAGGTGCATGAGAAATGAATAACAATTTACAGACGGTTTCGAAGAGACTTTCGTTCGGCCAAGTGAACGCTTGAGAAAGCCGAGCCGACGGATAAGCCAATCTCTAGATCACATTTGCCGGCGCCGAGTAGTCGGCGGTAATTTGGCAGTGTGTAACTAAACAAATAGGGCATGGCTTGGCTAGTTGAACTGTTGATATAAATTAATTAACAAAATTGTAGTGAATATTAGTTAAACAGCCCCAGCCGCTTTTGTAAAACGTCTGCAAAACGAAAATGCAGAAAACAGGTTTATTGCTTTTAGTGAAGACCGAATAACATTTTAGTTCCTGGAGGGTGTCATTTTATTCAAAGTAATTCCGGTGCCACGACAGACATAGTTTAGCAAAATACTATTGCGGCATTTATGCATTTGCTCAGGTGATAGAAAATGTGTTGTAAAATAGCATTAGGCATTTGATGAGGCGCCATTTTGAATCACCTTGGTCGGGTAGGGGCCAATTAAAATAGTATTTATCATATCTAATTGAATGTATGTATTGTATGCTATAAGTGGACCAATGATACACGTGCCGAGGGAGACTCACATTTTAATTGTTACAACACTAAACTGTATATATCGTAATTAAATGTTGGTATTATATTAGTAAGTAAATTAAATAACAACTAATATAAATACTAGTCAACTTGTTGTGTTTTAGTTAGTAACATGAATCAACAAACGAATCACAGCCGTTTTCGCCGTTTCATATACCTACCTTTAATGCTAAACTCCTTCAGCTGCGGAAGTAAAACGCAGTAACGCGGCCATTGACAGGGAATGACCATAAACTGCAAACACGTAATAAGTAAATAACTCAAAATAACAAAGCGTTTCACTGCACAGTCAACCACTAGATACATGCACGCTAACGCAAACACCCGGATGTCATTTGTTTTGATAAAAATACATGTGTTTCTATTTGCCCCCTTTACCCTATACGGTTGTTTTGGCTGAATTTGTTGGCACCTACCGCTTATAAATAAACCAGCTATAAGGTATTGGAGAAGAAAAACTCATAAAATATGAGGCCGTGCAACGAAATCGATCAGACGAGGAACGGATTGTTTTGACGGAGATCGTCGGAATGTCAGAGGTCTGCAGTCGTGACTCCAGGCGTCGTGTGCTCCATTTATCATTCTCATGTTCAGTCAAAACCAATTTGGATAAAACTTCTGCTGACGTCGATATGATCTGCTTTGCGTTATTTGTGTATATGTAAACTAATAGTGTTAGCAATCCTGTGTGTGTGTGTGTGTGTGTGTGTGTGTGTGTGTGTGTGTGTGTGTGTGTGTGTGTGTGTGTGTGTGTGTGTGTGTGTGGTGTGTGTGTGTGTGTGTGTGTGTGTGAGTGTGTGTGTGTGGTGTGTGTGTGTGTGATGTGATGTGTGTGGTGAGTGTGTGTGTGTGTGTGTGTGTGTGTGTGGGGAGTGTGTGAGTGAGTGTGTGTGTGTGAGTGGTGAGTGAGTGAGTGAGTGTGTGTGGTCTGTGTGTAGTGTGGTGGTGGATGAGTGAGTAGTGAGTGGTGGTGAGTGTGTGTGTGTGTGAGTGAGTGAGTGAGTGAGTGAGTGTGTGTGTGAGTGAGTGAGTGAGTGAGTGAGTGAGTGAGTGAGTGAGTGAGTGAGTGAGTGAGTGAGTGTGTATGTATGTGTGTATTTGTATACAAATACGGAAACGTCAGTAATATCCATCCATGTTTATTATCCTTTGGTATATTCAGACGTTGCTCCATCTTGAGTTGGACTGTTGTAAGACTGAGGTCGTGGTCAGGTGCATACTTGGTATTACACAATAATAATAATTAATTTAGTAATGTCAGTAATTAAACATAAAAGATCTGTTCAAATTAACATCTTGTCAAAGTCATCTAACACGCAAATGTGAACATATCGGAAGGAGACTAATGCCCAAGTCGGTATTACAGTTTCAATATTACAGTATTTTTCTTCTGTGCCCTTTAAAGCAGCCCGGTCACGCAATGACCGTGGGTAGATAGTTGCTGATGTCCGGGGCTGCTGTCACTGTTGCACTTTAGATTCAGAGTGTTCTTAAACCGCTTTTAAAAACGGCATCACCGAGCAATCACTCTTTGACACAGACAGATTATTGGAGTGCAATGGAGCTGCAGACACGAATCTCGCGTCATTTCTTGGACTCGCAACTGGGACTCGCAACTGTACCACAGGACGAAAGGACATTGATGGGCGTGGACTCGGTGAGAAGGACCTTCAGGTACACCGTTGTTGACCACTCTCTCCACGGTCTGTCTATGGAGAGCGCGGTCAACAGTCTGGGCAGGAACTTGTTGATCTGACTGTTACGGTGCAGGTGTTAGTCGAGTTGCCGTTCATATACTACCTGTTGGAGATCCTACAATGTTAATTACTGTAATCTTTTTATGGAAATGTATTTTATATAGTTAGGAGAGCAAAATTAGCTTGGTTGCAACTTGTGTAACCGGTAGCATTTCTCATAATTCAAGTTGGCGGTCTCGGCCATCTTGAATTTCGGCCAATGTTCAACTTTTGATCTCGATGACATAGAGGGTCGTGTAATACCTCTTTATAAGGGTTTTCCAGGATGGGGAGTCCATTTCTGAAGTAATTTTTTGGATACTGGGTTAAAGTCAAGGTCACATCAGAGGTCAAAGGTCAAATTTGACCTAAAACCAGGAACAAATCAGCTCTATAGACCGATTATATGTGAGCCATTCTACAGGAAGTTTTATATTCTTGTCCCAAGCTTTTCATTTTCAAGAACCGCTTAACACAAAGAAGAATGCTGTTGTATGTTTGCTATAGTCCCCCTCAGTATGCTAAGTCACTACAATAACAGTTATTCAGTCATTTGACAATTTTGTTTTCAATTTGACATGCTAGAATGTTTTGACCATAACGTGTGCCATCTAATATTTTGTACTTTAACCATTAATATTGCGTGTTTGCTTAACAGCAGCTTACTTCTTATGCTAATGCAGACTAATTGCTTTTATTTAGCACTCATATTTTACCGGATATGTTTAAGGAAATGTCAGTATTAAAAAAGATATTGAGTTTGACAGTTTGTCCCATGGATATTGTGTCTTAGCCATAAGGTTTCAAGAACAGTGCCGATGCTTGAAATCGTTGAAACTGGTACAAACCATAACTGTTGCAGCAGTAACCTATTTTACTCTTTTTTTGTAAAAACCACATGTTTGGCATATCAGCATAGTCAACGGAAAGGCCTGGACCAATGCTCTACGGGCATACTCATTATTGCCATATTGCTGCATAATTTCTACTCGAATGGCGCCAAGACATACGAGGAGCTGAATGTCTACCTGGAGACAGCCAGAAAGCACCCGACCGGCAGGCTATGGGTGGACTGCTTTGTCAAGCCTACACTGTTGTCGCTCATGTTCCTGCGCGGAGAGCCTCAAGGCAATACTCCCATACTTCCAGATCAGTTCGGAGAGCAGACATATCAAGCGAGGGAATGGTTCTGGATTATGAAGGGCATCTCAACGAGTCCCGAGCAAGTGGCTGTGTGGGTAAATAGTTTCAGTGTATGCGCCCACCTTGACATCGCCATGGAATATATGTATAATGAAGCTGGGGAGGAGCAGATGCCACACGGTGAAGTAAATAGGGAGGAGAAGAATAAGTACAAGGAGGAAGGAGAGGGAAGAAGGAGACTGGACGAGGCCGATCGGAAGAAGATTGCGGTGGAGCTGGAGAAGTACAGTCACCCCCTCAATGACCAGCAACCAGGTGTCTATAACATCTGCAATGGCCAAATGGCGCCAGACACAAGGAATGTTCAGAATGCATTGACCATCGAGAGTGAGCAGAGCAGGCAGTTCTCCGCTTCGCTAAGCAGTGAATTCCACAAGACAATAAAGAAGAAAGTCAAAGCAATGGAGTTGCTCAAGAAGGCAGTCACTGTCAATGGGAAGGCCATCCACGACATCGAGACGCTGTTCAGTCGGCTGTTAGTCGTGGGGCAGCAGCGCAGCGTTGATATAGCCGATGTCTTCCAGTTTGAACTGAGTCCAGTCCCTCCGGCCCTGATCGATGAGTACGGCTGCTTGAGGAAAGGTGACAATGCCGTGCTCGTCAAGTCTCTCAGTGTCTCTGTCACGACTCCATGTGCTCCAAACGTGTTGCTGGTTGATGCCGGCCACCATCTGTACCACGTCGTCTGGCCAGTCTTCGGGACTACAGGAGACCTGGCTGCAAGCTTCGGCACTCGACTGGCCCACTACCCTCCTGTCTCCAAGAAAATCATTCTGTTCGACAGATATGACCAAGATGCTCCCAGCGCAAAGGACCATGGGCGGACGAGAAGAGGGAGAGCCAAGGAAGTCGTCTAACCCCAAACACCCTCCTTCCATGCCGAGAAGTTATTCTTCACAATTCCAAGAACAAGAATCTGCTTAACAACATTCTATGCAGCTATCCCCTTCCACACAACATCCAACTCGTCAACCTGCTGGACTGTGTCGTTACCCATGATGAGGCAGACGTCACTCTCTGCAGCTACATGCTGAAAGCGGTGGCAGAAGGCGCCCAGACCATCCGAATTCTCAGTGATGATACCGACGTCTTCGTTCTCTTGGTGTACTGGACATCAAGGATGCGAATTGTCGCCAATATTCAAATAGAAAAGTGGAATGGCGATGTCTTGGACATCAACGAAACTGTTCAGCGGTTAGGCCCCAGAAAGTGCAGTCAGCTTCTCGGTATCCACGCACTGTCAGGCTGCGATACAGTGTCGTACCCCTTTGGAAAAGGAAAAAAGTCAGCGCTC
>JAODUO010001687.1:0-32500 GCA_025642075.2 Ridgeia piscesae | reverse complement strand
GGATATTGCAAGACTTCAACGTGTCCAGAACTGCTTGGCAAGGGTAGTTACGCGTTCTCCTCGTTTTTCTAGCTCGGTGCCGCTTCTAAAATCATTGCACTGGTTGTGCATTATCGCATTATTTTCAAGCTTTGCACAATATCCTATCAAGCACTCGCATCTAAACAACCAACATATCTAAACTCAATGCTAACTCCAGCAAGGAATTCCAGAGAGCTACGCTCAACCAGTAGTAACCCACTTTACATCCCTCGGGTTAAGACGAAAGCTGGGACCCGAGCTTTCTCGGTTGCTGCACCAACTCTGTGGAATTCGCTTCCTGTCAGTGTCAAGTCGGAAGGTAATATAGTTTCCTTCCGCCGACGTCTAAAAACATATCTCTTTAATGCTGCCTATCCTCCTTAGCTTCTTAGAACCTTCGTCCATCCATCAACGACTCACGCACTGTTCTACGTTTACGCAATTGCTTAACCCCTTGGTTTTGTCGCGCCACTGAGCTTGATTTTCGAGGATATTGGCGCATAAGAAGTTATTATTATTATTATTATCATAACTGACATAAGAAAAGCCACGTTTTCAAAACCAAAAAAAGAAGACATTAGAAATAACAGTTGATATTAAAAAATACAATGTCCTAGGTACTTTATATATATAAATATATATATATATATATATATATATATATATATATATATATATATATATATATATATATATAAACATTTTGAATCTGTATATATATATATATATAAACATTTTGAATCTATATATATATATATATATATATATATATATATATATATATATATATATATATATATATATATATATTCAAAATGTTTAGAACATGAAAAGTTAAGCAAGTAATCTTGGCAAGCAAATAACACTAACATGTGCGGAAGGTGGCAGCACAATCGAACTAAATTATTCGACAGATGGCGCACTTGAATTCATGGGAAAACATTAGATGTGACACCGACGTAACAGCAAATGGATGTTGTGTTCTCCGTAGTTTGTTCACTGACATTTATAACATAAACGTTGTGTTACGGTAAGCATACACATCGGAAACAGACTTATAGTTTACAATCACAGCTGCTTTTATAATTTATTGTCTTCACTGCGTGAACAAAGTCTCTAAAATGATGTATGAAAACAGTTCCTCGTTAGCAGCCAGGCAAGCCAATATGTAAATCGCCAGCAATGTTGACTGTTCTGTCTGTTGACATGTGTTGTTGTTAGTGTTACGCCATTGACACGAATAATCTGACCTTTTAGGCATGTAAGTCTATAACCTTTTGACTATGAGGAATAGTGCCACAACGTGATAACATTGGCCTGTCACAGTGTTTCACGATATAAACTTTGTTTTTTAAATGCAATTTTTTTTAGATTACAGGTCTGTATAATAAGTGTAACATATCACTAGAAATAATACAGTATGTCGATAATAATAGTTATAGCTTTACTGTCATTAGGTTTATTATGACTTGAATTTGTTATCATTGACATCAATGATCGGGTCATTACCGACATTGTTGACATTGGTCTGGGCTAGGCAATGCCAATGTATTCTGTTTTTCCAATGTCTGCTTCTGGAAAAAATATCATTGGCTAGCCTAAGGAATGGTTTTATTCAGTGGAACTGTTTTCTTGCCATGGTTTTGATGATAGATACACTGTATGTCTGCACAAGTGAGGTGTGTCAAGCTCTTTCACTGGTTGTAAGTCAGTTGAGCTCTACGTACCTTTCTCTGCAGTTGGTTAGCACACTCACTCTGCATTTTACTTTTAAGAGAAGCCCAGGCCTGAACATCACATACTTTGTGTGAACACAGACCTTGACATTAAGCTTTTGTATCCACTGGCCTGGGGGGGCAGTAGATTTGAAAAGTTTCTGGCCCCTCAAAAAAGTTACTGGCCCGAATATTGTAAAGAAAATATGCTGCTACCGAGGTGCCCATCGCTTTAGAAGACCAAGTTTTGACAGGAGTGACATCATGAAGAATTTCTGAAGCTCTTATGTTGCATGTTTTTTTAAATGTAAATGTTTCAGATTGCAACAATAAAAAGAATAAACTCGACGTTAAATGAAATCTTTTAGTCATGGTCTAGTTTGCTAATATAATATTTGAGGCAACTTTATACAATTTTAGCACATTTATTTATAGACTATTACATGGATTACATATTTCGAGAAATTAAATATCGACCTTAATGACTAGTCAACGTCTTCTGTCAGTGTCATAATAAAGTCAGTTTAAATTCGAAAAATAATATATCACAAACACGTAAAAGTACAATATTATTTATTACAGTCTGCACTGTAGGTCATTTTAAGAGCTGGGACATAATAAAAACAATTTTTTTTCATATTTAATATTAACAATTGATGTACTCATTGACACTTTCTATTAATAGGTCGTTTTACATAATTGCATTGAGACTAAAGCAAAGTCTGCAAAGTCAACTTCATGACTTTGACTGTTTTGCTTTGCTTGGGGTTTGAAGCTATAGCTGTCTGTCTTGAAAAACATTTCTTAGTTTTGGTTGTGCATGAAAACTGTTACTGCAGAATCAGACATATGTGATACCATGATAAATTATCATTAGAACGCAGATAACCCGTGCCCCATTTAATGACATGCTAGCCTAAGACTATCATGTAAACATTGCGTCTGTGTGCGAGGCCGAGGGTTCACGTGCGTCGGTGTCAGTGTGAACGCTGTCCAAAACACTTGCCCTCTTTCTACCAAGATTGTATTACAAAATCCACCGCTGCAGGAATGGTCTTTTACCTCACTGTCAAATGTTTAACAGTATAACAAATTGCGTAGATGTCTTTCCATTACGGAATGTGCACTAGCGTTTTATCATTCACGCAGACAACAACGACATCGTCTACCATCCGTAGCCAATGTTATTAAGGTCGTTCTATTTTCTGTGAAGGGTCGGGTTACGGAAACGTCGATGGTGGTCAGTAGGGGATTGAAACGACTGGCCCAACGGACCAGTAGAATTTAAAAACCAGTGGCCCGAACTGACACCTTTAAAACATGCATCCGGCCAGTGCCAATGTCGAGCCCTGGAACACGTGGCTGACAACAATGAGGTCTTGGATGAACTCATAAGTTAATTAAGTCAATTTGATTCTGCCTCTAATACTAAATTTGTGATTATAATGTCTCTGAGGGTGAGTACAAGCATCCAGGTGTTGACCTAAGTCAGTGTCAGGCTGTCAGCACAGGAAGTCAGTCTGGTGATAATGCTCTCAAAAGGACATACAATTAGTTGAATGAGGCATCACAGAATCAGATTATGGTAAAAACAACATATATACATAGTTTATGCATGCAGTGCATGGGTCAAAATAGTGGTAGTCTGATGGCTACCAGAAATTCAGTCAGGTTACCAAAGCTGGTGACGGCAGTAGTCTGATGGACTACCACAAAATGTTTGAATATTTAAAATAAATGTTCATGTTATTTCGCTTAAATCTGGGCAATTTCCTGACTGCCATATATCTCTGTGGATAACATATTTTTTAGCTAGGTATCCCTGTCAACTACCAGAATTTTTTGAGTTCTACCCCTGCAGTGCATTTAAAAAATAAAACATTGGAACAGATAATTTTTAAACGTTATTAACATTGATTAGATGGACATGTTTCTGGTTACTTGTTTCTTGCACTCTGTACTTTATTATTTCTACTAACCTATTAGTATATTCAATATGTATTTTAAAGGAAATAAAAACATGTTACTTTATTCCATATTATATTACATGCTGTTATCTAGTTTCATGTCCATCAAGCCAAAAAAACAATGACTTCAAAATGCCACATTTTGTGTTATGCCACTGGACTTTTTCGAATATGCATATTACTGTTGCGCTATCTAAATACCCAGCTGTGTCATCAGTTATTAGGCATTCTGGCATCAAGCCTACCTTACCATGTCAGTTGTAATAATAATTATAATATATGTGAAAATTCATTGTGATTTATCTGGATAATTCAAATTTAGAAATATTACACACAATTATCATATTTAAGTTTTCGTCATGAATAAATAATAATAAAACATAAAACAGGACATCCTTGTTTTTAAATAATTTGTTTTTTATTATGATTTTGTGAAAAGATATAAAAAATAAAGTAAATTAATGGTTGTGTTTTGGATTTGAATTGCTAACCTTTTGTTTGTAAAAATAAACATACCGAATGAACACGTTTACCAGTTGAGCTATGATGACCACCAGGATTCTGATGATTGATTTATGCTGTCGTGTTAAAAGCTACAACCCCTGCCTCGGCATCCTAGTGATAATAATGCAGCACACAATGTTCTTTTGTTAATTTAAATATAATACATGTTTACAGTGGATGTTTCTTGATGTTGATTATCGTCTGTGGGCTGCAAATGTTTCAGATATTCTGAAAACGAGCCATAGCATGCAAATTTTACGGCTTCAAGTTCAATTTTTCAACAAAATTTGGAACAATAAGATAAATGTATGTTCCTGTGATGACTAGGGCATACATAGAACATAAATATTAGCTTGTGCCTTCTTTTTTCCCTTTCATGTTCACTGTAGTGTAGTAATAGTTTTGAATGTTTTCTTTCAGTAAGCCTGCCTGAAGTTGGTCTGTACAGTGTGACGTTTGTAGTAGGCCGTTACAACAGTGAGTCGTCCAAGTACTGCAACAACGACTGGAGTCTTTGGTACTCACTCCCGGTATGTGACTGTGTAGTGGGTACATGTCATTATTTCACACATTTTTCTCAAATTCCCCCATCCATTGTCATGCAAATGAGTGTACGTGGATAAGTGTATACAGCGTGTGTGTATATATCATTTCAAAGTTTATGTTTTGGATCACAGGAAGACGGCACAAAATATGACCATAAAATGTTATTATAATGGGTTCAGTGTACACCACATTTACTCAATTACACCTCAACTAACAATGACAAATTCAGTGCTTTGAATACGCTAAATATTGGCCAAGCTTTTACAATTTTCCCAATGCAACAACCAGAGTTAAACCATTTTAATATTTATGCAAATGTACAGTTTTTTGTTAACTGTACATAGACATACCTTTATACAGGATTACATTTTTGCCAGTTGAGATAATCCAGACATGTAACACAGTGACATACATGTAACACAGTGACATACATGTAACACAGTGACAGACATGTAACACAGTGACATACATGTAACACAGTGACACACATGATTGCTATAGTGACAATTTTCCACAGCGGCAAAAAACGGGAGCCTGACCCGACCGCATTATAACCAATTATGCGTTATATCTGGGCATGTTAAAATGAGGTTTGACTGTATTTGGACAGCCGAGAACTGGACTCATGACAGGCTATGTATTGCCACGGGAAACCAGTGAAGGAAGCAACTGTATGGAAATTGTGGTGTTCACATGCTAATAATCATCTCATAGGACAATGAAGTAAATAGTATAAGCATATTTATAACAAGTCTCATCTAATATACTGACTGGTTAGATGCCTGTGCCACGTGGTTTATACAGTGACTGCGATGGTTTCTTAATGTTGGTTTTGTTGTAGACAGTTGGCCGTTGACCCTATTTGATGTTGCGTCTTGCTGGCCGAAATCTGCTAGGACTGAGTGTCGTCTTTCTGTTTCTGTCAACTGCAACCGCATCTGGTAAGTAGGCAACGTTCTGTTAAATTTAATTTTGACTAAATCATCCATTGCGAGACACAGGTGTCCATAGTTATTATAATGCAATACTCATGACATACTTACCTGTGTAAAATAAAACATATACATTTAAAAAAGCACAAATGTAACTATCACTATATTTAATCAATATTCCTGATAGGGAAATGTTATAAGCAACTGTTATCTGAAACAAATTATTTTAACAATTAACACAAACCTTCACGGTTCGAAGAGATTATTTTGTTATACCTAAGATATTGCTCTGGTGATGAAAGTGGCAGAACACAACACTTTTGGAAATACTCATTCGTTAATTGTTTGTTGTACAGAGTTCCACTGCGAAGGCGCCATCAAATGTTCCACTCAGGAGAAATGTTACACAGCTAAAGAACGATGCGATGGAATCAGCCAGTGTGATGACGCGTCGGACGAGTTCAATTGCTCAGGTACACATCACAAACTGAATAATGTTTAGCAGACCAGCAGCCAATATGTAAGGTAGTCTGTTAGTTTATTGGGATAAACATTTCATTTATTGATTACTCAGCACTCAAACTGGTTCTGATTTCTACCAAAGGAACCAGTTTATTTATTAGACCAGAGCCAGTGCACATTATAAAAAGTGTGGAGTGGTATTTTTGCAGAATATTGTGATTAATCAAAATGGCATCCAAATAACCCCATGATAGCACGGCGATACGTAAGGCTGAACAGTCTTATCATTAATTGGCACAAACCACATAAATTATAATTGGAAGAACTGCAGAAAGAATAAGAACCTCACCCAGAAAAGGAGCATGAATTATTGTTTAAACATGTTAACATATCAATGTGTATTAAATCTAAACATTGTGATATCACGACTATATACATTTCTAATAACCTGTGGCTTTTGATGCTTGTTTTTTGCAGCGACACACCTCAGACTTCCTAATTCACGGTCAAGTCACGAGAACTTGGCGTGGCTCATCACCCCTGTCCTGTTTGGACTCGGGGTGATATTCTCAATCTACAAATGTGCCAAGGATGGTCTGTGCAATATATGCAAACTGCGCCGAAATACAGGTAAACATACCATGGTTGTAGCACCTGTACGAATGTATACATGTGTTGTGATGGATGACATATACTTACAGGACATCTGTGACCCATAGTGCCAAAATGAGATATTTTGTAAAAGTATATGTTGCTTTTTGGCATGTTAACTTTTGAATAGGGCACATTCAGAGTCGAATAGTGACACATTGGTGTTGTTAATATCCACACTACATCTAGATATCACACAGTTGAACAGTGATACCTCAGTGGTATTTATATCCACACTACTTCCAGATATCAAACAGTTGAACACTGATACCTCAGTGGTATTTATATCCACACTACTTCCAGATATCACACAGTTGAACAGTGATACCTCAGTGGTATTTATATCCACACTACTTCCAGATATCAAACAGTTGAACAGTGATACCTCAGTGGTATTTATATCCACACTACATCTAGATATCACACAGTTGAACAGTGATACCTCAGTGTTATTTATATCCACACTACTTCCAGATATCACACAGTTGAACACTGATACCTCAGTGGTATTTATATCCACACTACTTCCAGATATCACACAGTTGAACAGTGATACCTCAGTGGTATTTATATCCACACTACTTCCAGATATCAAACAGTTGAACAGTGATACCTCAGTGGTATTTATATCCACACTACATCTAGATATCATACAGTTGAACAGTGATACCTCAGTGTTATTTATATCCACACTACTTCCAGATATCACACAGTTGAACAGTGATACCTCAGTGTTATTTATATCCACACTACTTCCAGATATCACACAGTTGAACACTGATACCTCAGTGGTATTTATATCCACACTACTTCCAGATATCACACAGTTTAACAGTGATACCTCAGTGGTATTTATATCCACACTACTTCCAGATATCATACAGTTGAACAGTGATACCTCAGTGTTATTTATATCCACACTACTTCCAGATATCACACAGTTGAACAGTGATACCTCAGTGGTATTTATATCCACACTACTTCCAGATATCATACAGTTTAACAGTGATACCTCAGTGGTATTTATATCCACACTACTTCCAGATATCATACAGTTGAACAGTGATACCTCAGTGTTATTTATATCCACACTACTTCCAGATATCATACAGTTTAACAGTGATACCTCAGTGGTATTTATATCCACACTACTTCCAGATATCAAACAGTTTAACAGTGATACCTCAGTGGTATTTATATCCACACTACTTCCAGATATCATACAGTTGAACAGTGATACCTCAGTGTTATTTATATCCACACTACTTCCAGATATCATACAGTTGAACAGTGATACCTCAGTGTTATTTATATCCACACTACTTCCAGATATTACACAGTTGAACAGTGATACCTCAGTGGTATTTATATCCACACTACTTCCAGATATCATACAGTTTAACAGTGATACCTCAGTGGTATTTATATCCACACTACTTCCAGATATCACACAGTTGAACAGTGATACCTCAGTGGTATTTATATCCACACTACTTCCAGATATCACACAGTTGAACAGTGATACCTCAGTGGTATTTATATCCACACTACTTCCAGATATCACACAGTTGAACAGTGATACCTCAGTGGTATTTATATCCACACTACTTCCAGATATCAAACAGTTGAACAGTGATACCTCAGTGTTATTTATATCCACACTACTTCCAGATATCACACAGTTGAACAGTGATACCTCAGTGTTATTTATATCCACACTACTTCCAGATATCACACAGTTGAACAGTGATACCTCAGTGGTATTTATATCCACACTACTTCCAGATATCACACAGTTGAACAGTGATACCTCAGTGTTATTTATATCCACGCTACTTCCAGATATCACACAGTTGAACAGTGATACCTCAGTGTTATTTATATCCACGCTACTTCCAGATATCACACAGTTGAACAGTGATACCTCAGTGTTATTTATATCCACGCTACTTCCAGATATCACACAGTTGAACAGTGATACCTCAGTGTTATTTATATCCACACTACTTCCAGATATCAAACAGTTTAACAGTGATACCTCAGTGTTATTTATATCCACACTACTTCCAGATATCACACAGTTGAACAGTGATACCTCAGTGTTATTTATATCCACACTACTTCCAGATATCACACAGTTGAACAGTGATACCTCAGTGTTATTTATATCCACACTACTTCCAGATATCAAACAGTTGAACACTGATACCTCAGTGTTATTTATATCCACACTACTTCCAGATATCACACAGTTGAACAGTGATACCTCAGTGTTATTTATATCCACACTACTTCCAGATATCATACAGTTGAACAGTGATACCTCAGTGTTATTTATATCCACACTACTTCCAGATATCACACAGTTGAACAGTGATACCTCAGTGTTATTTATATCCACACTACTTCCAGATATCACACAGTTGAACAGTGATACCTCAGTGTTATTTATATCCACACTACTTCCAGATATCACACAGTTGAACAGTGATACCTCAGTGTTATTTATATCCACACTACTTCCAGATATCACACAGTTGAACAGTGATACCTCAGTGTTATTTATATCCACACTACTTCCAGATATCACACAGTTGAACAGTGATACCTCAGTGTTATTTATATCCACACTACTTCCAGATATCACACAGTTGAACAGTGATACCTCAGTGTTATTTATATCCACGCTACTTCCAGATATCACACAGTTGAACAGTGATACCTCAGTGTTATTTATATCCACACTACTTCCAGATATCACACAGTTGAACAGTGATACCTCAGTGTTATTTATATCCACGCTACTTCCAGATATCACACAGTTGAACAGTGATACCTCAGTGTTATTTATATCCACGCTACTTCCAGATATCACACAGTTGAACAGTGATACCTCAGTGTTATTTATATCCACACTACTTCCAGATATCAAACAGTTGAACAGTGATACCTCAGTGTTATTTATATCCACACTACTTCCAGATATCACACAGTTGAACAGTGATACCTCAGTGTTATTTATATCCACACTACTTCCAGATATCACACAGTTGAACAGTGATACCTCAGGGGTTATTTATATCCACACTACTTCCAGATATCATACAGTTGAACAGTGATACCTCAGTGGTATTTATATCCACACTACTTCCAGATATCACACAGTTGAACAGTGATACCTCAGTGGTATTTATATCCACACTACTTCCAGATATCACACAGTTGAACAGTGATACCTCAGTGGTATTTATATCCACACTACTTCCAGATATCAAACAGTTGAACAGTGATACCTCAGTGGTATTTATATCCACACTACTTCCAGATATCACACAGTTGAACAGTGATACCTCAGTGTTATTTATATCCACACTACTTCCAGATATCAAACAGTTGAACAGTGATACCTCAGTGTTATTTATATCCACACTACTTCCAGATATCAAACAGTTGAACAGTGATACCTCAGTGTTATTTATATCCACACTACTTCCAGATATCAAACAGTTGAACAGTGATACCTCAGTGTTATTTATATCCACACTACTTCCAGATATCAAACAGTTGAACACTGATACCTCAGTGTTATTTATATCCACACTACTTCCAGATATCAAACAGTTGAACAGTGATACCTCAGTGTTATTTATATCCACACTACTTCCAGATATCACACAGTTGAACAGTGATACCTCAGTGTTATTTATATCCACACTACTTCCAGATATCAAACAGTTGAACAGTGATACCTCAGTGTTATTTATATCCACACTACTTCCAGATATCAAACAGTTGAACAGTGATACCTCAGTGTTATTTATATCCACACTACTTCCAGATATCAAACAGTTTAACAGTGATACCTCAGTGGTATTTATATCCACACTACTTCCAGATATCACACAGTTGAACAGTGATACCTCAGTGTTATTTATATCCACACTACTTCCAGATATCACACAGTTGAACAGTGATACCTCAGTGGTATTTATATCCACACTACTTCCAGATATCACACAGTTGAACAGTGATACCTCAGTGTTATTTATATCCACACTACTTCCAGATATCATACAGTTGAACAGTGATACCTCAGTGTTATTTATATCCACACTACTTCCAGATATCAAACAGTTGAACAGTGATACCTCAGTGTTATTTATATCCACACTACTTCCAGATATCACACAGTTGAACAGTGATACCTCAGTGTTATTTATATCCACACTACTTCCAGATATCACACAGTTGAACAGTGATACCTCAGTGGTATTTATATCCACACTACTTCCAGATATCACACAGTTGAACAGTGATACCTCAGTGTTATTTATATCCACACTACTTCCAGATATCACACAGTTGAACAGTGATACCTCAGTGTTATTTATATCCACACTACTTCCAGATATCACACAGTTGAACAGTGATACCTCAGTGTTATTTATATCCACACTACTTCCAGATATCATACAGTTGAACAGTGATACCTCAGTGGTATTTATGTCCACACTACTTCCAGATATCAAACAGTTGAACAGTGATACCTCAGTGTTATTTATGTCCCCACTACTTCCATATATCACACAGTTGAACAGTGATACCTCAGTGTTATTTATATCCACACTACTTCCAGATATCATACAGTTTAACAGTGATACCTCAGTGTTATTTATGTCCACACTACTTCCAGATATCAAACAGTTGAACAGTGATACCTCAGTGTTATTTATGTCCACACTACTTCCAGATATCACACAGTTGAACAGTGATACCTCAGTGTTATTTATATCCACACTACTTCCAGATATCACACAGTTGAACAGTGATACCTCAGTGGTATTTATATCCACACTACTTCCAGATATCAAACAGTTGAACAGTGATACCTCAGTGTTATTTATATCCACACTACTTCCAGATATCACACAGTTGAACAGTGATACCTCAGTGTTATTTATATCCACACTACTTCCAGATATCACACAGTTGAACAGTGATACCTCAGTGGTATTTATATCCACACTACTTCCAGATATCACACAGTTGAACAGTGATACCTCAGTGGTATTTATATCCACACTACTTCCAGATATCACACTGTTGGGTGTAACATGTTATCTTCAGCTATGGTTTTAATTTATCCTCGGCTGTGGTTAAACATTTATCCTCAGCTATGGTTTTAACATTTATCCTCAGCTATGGTTTTAACATTTATCCTCAGCTATGGTTTTAACATTTATCCTCAGTTGTGGTTTTAACATTTATCCTCAGCTGTGGTTTTAACATTTATCCTCAGCTATGGTTTTAACATTTATCCTCAGCTGTGGTTTTAACATTTATCCTCAGTTGTGGTTTTAACATTTATCCTCAGCTGTGGTTTTAACATTTATCCTCAGCTATGGTTTTAACATTTATCCTCAGCTATGGTTTTAACATTTATCCTCAGTTGTGGTTTTAACATTTATCCTCAGCTGTGGTTTTAACATTTATCCTCAGCTATGGTTTTAACATTTATCCTCAGTGTGGTTTTAACATTTATCCTCGGCTGTAGTTTTAACATTTATCCTCAGCTGTAGTTTTAACATTTATCCTCAGTTGTGGTTTTAACATTTATCCTCAGCTGTGGTTTTAACATTTATCCTCAGCTGTGGTTTTAACATTTATCCTCAGCTATGGTTTTAACATTTATCCTCAGTTGTGGTTTTAACATTTATCCTCAGCTGTGGTTTTAACATTTATCCTCGGCTGTAGTTTTAACATTTATCCTCAGCTGTAGTTTTAACATTTATCCTCAGTTGTGGTTTTAACATTTATCCTCAGCTGTGGTTTTAACATTTATCCTCAGCTGTGGTTTTAACATTTATCCTCAGCTGTTGTTTTAACATTTATCCTCAGTTGTGGTTTTAACATTTATCCTCAGTTGTGGTTTTAACATTTATCCTCAGTTGTAGTTTTAACATTTATCCTCAGTTGTAGTTTTAACATTTATCCTCAGTTGTAGTTTTAACATTTATCCTCAGCTGTAGTTTTAAAATTTATCCTCGGCTGTAGTTTTAAAATTTATCCTCAGTTGTAGTTTTAACATTTATCCTCAGTTGTAGTTTTAACATTTATCCTCAGTTGTAGTTTTAACATTTATCCTCAGTTGTAGTTTTAACATTTATCCTCAGTTGTAGTTTTAACATTTATCCTCGGCTGTAGTTTTAACATTTATCCTCAGTTGTAGTTTTAACATTTATCCTCGGCTGTAGTTTTAACATTTATCCTCGGCTGTAGTTTTAACATTTATCATCAGCTATGGTTTTAACATTTATCATCAGCTGTAGTTTTAACATTTATCCTCAGTTGTAGTTTTAACATTTATCCTCAGTTGTAGTTTTAACATTTATCCTCAGTTGTAGTTTTAACATTTATCCTCAGCTGTAGTTTTAACATTTATCCTCAGTTGTAGTTTTAACATTTATCCTCAGTTGTAGTTTTAACATTTATCCTCAGTTGTAGTTTTAACATTTATCCTCGGCTGTAGTTTTAACATTTATCCTCGGCTGTAGTTTTAACATTTATCCTCAACTGTAGTTTTAACATTTATCCTCGGCTGTAGTTTTAACATTTATCCTCAGCTATGGTTTTAACATTTATCCTCGGCTGTAGTTTTAACATTTATCCTCGGCTGTAGTTTTAACATTTATCCTCAACTGTAGTTTTAACATTTATCGTCAACTGTAGTTTTAACATTTATCCTCAGTTGTAGTTTTAACATTTATCCTCAGTTGTAGTTTTGTAGTTTTAACATTTATCCTCAGTTGTAGTTTTAACATTTATCCTCAGTTGTAGTTTTAACATTTATCCTCAGCTGTAGTTTTAACATTTATCCTCGGCTGTAGTTTTAACATTTATCCTCAACTGTAGTTTTAACATTTATCCTCGGCTGTTGTTTTAACATTTATCCTCAGCTGTAGTTTTAACATTTATCCTCAGTTGTAGTTTTAACATTTATCCTCAGTTGTAGTTTTAACATTTATCCTCAGTTGTAGTTTTAACATTTATCCTCAGTTGTAGTTTTAACATTTATCCTCAGTTGTAGTTTTAACATTTATCCTCAGCTGTAGTTTTAACATTTATCCTCGGCTGTAGTTTTAACATTTATCCTCAACTGTAGTTTTAACATTCATCCTCGGCTGTTGTTTTAACATTTATCCTCAGCTGTAGTTTTAACATTTATCCTCAGTTGTAGTTTTAACATTTATCCTCAGTTGTAGTTTTAACATTTATCCTCAGTTGTAGTTTTAACATTTATCCTCAGTTGTAGTTTTAACATTTATCCTCAGTTGTAGTTTTAACATTTATCCTCAGCTGTGGTTTTAACATTTATCATCAGCTGTAGTTTTAACATTTATCCTCAGCTGTAGTTTTAACATTTATCCTCAGCTGTAGTTTTAACATTTATCCTCAGCTATGGTTTTAACATTTATCATCAGCTGTAGTTTTAACATTTATCCTCAGTTGTAGTTTTAACATTTATCCTCAGTTGTAGTTTTAACATTTATCCTCAGTTGTAGTTTTAACATTTATCCTCAGTTGTAGTTTTAACATTTATCCTCAGTTGTAGTTTTAACATTTATCCTCAGTTGTAGTTTTAACATTTATCCTCAGTTGTAGTTTTAACATTTATCCTCAGCTGTAGTTTTAACATTTATCCTCGGCTGTAGTTTTAACATTTATCCTCAACTGTAGTTTTAACATTTATCCTCGGCTGTTGTTTTAACATTTATCCTCAGCTGTAGTTTTAACATTTATCCTCAGTTGTAGTTTTAACATTTATCCTCAGTTGTAGTTTTAACATTTATCCTCAGTTGTAGTTTTAACATTTATCCTCGGCTGTAGTTTTAACATTTATCCTCGGCTGTAGTTTTAACATTTATCCTCAACTGTAGTTTTAACATTTATCCTCGGCTGTAGTTTTAACATTTATCCTCAGCTATGGTTTTAACATTTATCCTCGGCTGTAGTTTTAACATTTATCCTCGGCTGTAGTTTTAACATTTATCCTCAACTGTAGTTTTAACATTTATCCTCAACTGTAGTTTTAACATTTATCCTCAGTTGTAGTTTTAACATTTATCCTCAGTTGTAGTTTTAACATTTATCCTCAGTTGTAGTTTTAACATTTATCCTCAGTTGTAGTTTTAACATTTATCCTCAGCTGTAGTTTTAACATTTATCCTCGGCTGTAGTTTTAACATTTATCCTCAACTGTAGTTTTAACATTTATCCTCGGCTGTGGTTTTAACATTTATCCTCAGCTGTAGTTTTAACATTTATCCTCAGTTGTAGTTTTAACATTTATCCTCAGTTGTAGTTTTAACATTTATCCTCAGTTGTAGTTTTAACATTTATCCTCAGTTGTAGTTTTAACATTTATCCTCAGTTGTAGTTTTAACATTTATCCTCAGCTGTAGTTTTAACATTTATCCTCGGCTGTAGTTTTAACATTTATCCTCAACTGTAGTTTTAACATTTATCCTCGGCTGTTGTTTTAACATTTATCCTCAGCTGTAGTTTTAACATTTATCCTCAGTTGTAGTTTTAACATTTATCCTCAGTTGTAGTTTTAACATTTATCCTCAGTTGTAGTTTTAACATTTATCCTCAGTTGTAGTTTTAACATTTATCCTCAGTTGTAGTTTTAACATTTATCCTCAGCTGTGGTTTTAACATTTATCATCAGCTGTAGTTTTAACATTTATCCTCAGCTGTAGTTTTAACATTTATCCTCAGCTGTAGTTTTAACATTTATCCTCAGCTATGGTTTTAACATTTATCATCAGCTGTAGTTTTAACATTTATCCTCAGTTGTAGTTTTAACATTTATCCTCAGTTGTAGTTTTAACATTTATCCTCAGTTGTAGTTTTAACATTTATCCTCAGTTGTAGTTTTAACATTTATCCTCAGTTGTAGTTTTGTAGTTTTAAAATTTATCCTCAGTTGTAGTTTTAACATTTATCCTCAGTTGTAGTTTTAACATTTATCCTCAGCTGTAGTTTTAACATTTATCCTCGGCTGTAGTTTTAACATTTATCCTCAACTGTAGTTTTAACATTTATCCTCGGCTGTTGTTTTAACATTTATCCTCAGCTGTAGTTTTAACATTTATCCTCAGTTGTAGTTTTAACATTTATCCTCAGTTGTAGTTTTAACATTTATCCTCAGTTGTAGTTTTAACATTTATCCTCAGTTGTAGTTTTAACATTTATCCTCAGTTGTAGTTTTAACATTTATCCTCAGCTGTGGTTTTAACATTTATCATCAGCTGTAGTTTTAACATTTATCCTCAGCTGTAGTTTTAACATTTATCCTCAGCTGTAGTTTTAACATTTATCCTCAGTTGTAGTTTTAACATTTATCCTCAGCTGTGGTTTTAACATTTATCATCAGCTGTAGTTTTAACATTTATCCTCAGCTGTAGTTTTAACATTTATCCTCAGCTGTAGTTTTAACATTTATCCTCAGTTGTAGTTTTAACATTTATCCTCAGCTGTAGTTTTAACATTTATCCTCGGCTGTAGTTTTAACATTTATCCTCAACTGTAGTTTTAACATTTATCCTCGGCTGTAGTTTTAACATTTATCCTCAGCTGTAGTTTTAACATTTATCCTCGGCTGTAGTTTTAACATTTATCCTCAACTGTAGTTTTAACATTTATCCTCGGCTGTAGTTTTAACATTTATCCTCAACTGTAGTTTTAACATTTATCCTCGGCTGTAGTTTTAACATTTATCCTCAGCTGTGTTTACACTTTGTTCACTGTGGTTTACACTTTGTTCACTGTGGTTTACACTTTGTTCACTGTGGTTTACACTTTGTTCACTGTGGTTTACACTTTGTTCACTGTGGTTTACACTTTGTTCACTGTGGTTTACACTTTGTTCACTGTGGTTTACACTTTGTTCACTGTGGTTTACACTTTGTTCACTGTGGTTTACACTTTGTTCACTGTGGTTTACACTTTGTTCACTGTGGTTTACACTTTGTTCACTGTGGTTTACACTTTGTTCACTGTGGTTTCCACCTTGTTCACTGTGGTTTACACTTTGTTCACTGTGGTTTACACTTTGTTCACTGTGGTTTTCACTTTGTTCACTGTGGTTTACACTTTGTTCACTGTGGTTTTCACCTTGTTCACTGTGGTTTACACTTTGTTCACTGTGGTTTACACTTTGTTCACTGTGGTTTACACTTTGTTCACTGTGGTTTACACTTTGTTCACTGTGGTTTACACTTTGTTCACTGTGGTTTACACTTTGTTCACTGTGGTTTCCACCTTGTTCACTGTGGTTTCCACTTTGTTCACTGTGGTTTACACTTTGTTCACTGTGGTTTACACTTTGTTCACTGTGGTTTACACTTTGTTCACTGTGGTTTACACTTTGTTCACTGTGGTTTACACTTTGTTCACTGTGGTTTACACTTTGTTCACTGTGGTTTACACTTTGTTCACTGTGGTTTACACTTTGTTCACTGTGGTTTACACTTTGTTCACTGTGGTTTACACTTTGTTCACTGTGGTTTACACTTTGTTCACTGTGGTTTTCACTTTGTTCACTGTGGTTTTCACTTTGTTCACTGTGGTTTACACTTTGTTCACTGTGGTTTACACTTTGTTCACTGTGGTTTACACCCTGTCACCTGTGATTTTAACTGTATTTCATCCCCGGTAATGTGGCTACAGGAAATGTGTGATTGTTATCTGTGAACGTTTGTGTTTGTCACAGCCCTTGAGGAGAGACATGGCAACTATCTGCCTCTCAGTCACGTACACTTCTACTCCATGACGCAAATGCCACACTCCGACACGCACCGGCCGGGCCACCATGGGCCACCGGGCCAACACCGGCCACCGGGCCACTGCTGCCGACACCAACACTCCCCCCAGATGATGGTCATTCACAACCACCAGAGCTTCTCGCTGTCTCTACCGGGCCACTACCAACCCCACCCGCTTTTCTCTGGCCCGCCCTCGTACGAGGAGGCGATGGCGTGTAGCCACGGGCCCCTCTCCACCGTTCCTGAACAGGTGTGTGTAGTTCACTTCACCTCCCTAGGGTCATCTCAGTGAGAGGTCTGCATGACTGATTAACTCTATGTTTTACTGGCAATTGTTATGTAATTTTGTATTTATTATCATGTGTCTAAGTTGATTTATACTTTATAATTGTTTTCAGTCGGAGTAATATTTATGGGAACAGCAGTTTGTGTACATGGCAGCATTGCCGACATATAAACAAAACACAACAGCTTTAAAATGTATGTCTTTAATAAAAAAACCAATGATAATTTTCTATAAAGGCTCTCACTCCCCCTTCTCACTCTCTCCCCCCTCTCTCTCACCATCCCCTTTATCTCCCCCCCTCTCTCTGTAGTGGTCACAATGGTCTTATGATGTCTCATTCAACCAGTCATCTTTTATCCGAACATTTACTCTAAATCCACCTGTCACTAAGGGTGGTCACTGAGGGTGGTCACTGAGGGTGGTCACTGAGAGTGGTCACTGAGAGTGGTCACTGAGAGTGGTCACTGAGAGTGGTCACTGAGAGTGGTCACTGAGGGTGGTCACTGAGGGTGGTCACTGAGAGTTGTCACTGAGGGTGGTCACTGAGAGTGGTCACTGAGGGTGGTCACTGAGAGTGGTCACTGAGAGTGGTCACTGAGGGTGGTCACTGAGGGTGGTCACTGAGGGTGGTCACTGAGAGTGGTCACTGAGAGTGGTCACTGAGAGTGGTCACTGAGGGTGGTCACTGAGGGTGGTCACTGAGAGTGGTCACTGAGGGTGGTCACTGAGGGTGGTCACTGAGGGTGGTCACTGAGAGTGGTCACTGAGAGTGGTCACTGAGGGTGGTCACTGAGGGTGGTCACTCAGGGTGGTCACTCAGGGTGGTCACTGAGAGTGGTCACTGAGAGTGGTCACTGAGGGTGGTTACCGAGGGTGGTTACCGAGGATGGTCACTGAGAGTGGTCACTGAGAGTGGTCACCGAGGGTGGTCACTGAGGGTGGTCACTGAGGGTGGTCACTGAGGGTGGTCACTGAGGGTGGTCACTGAGAGTGGTCACTGAGGGTGATCACTGAGGGTGATCACTGAGAGTGGTCACTGAGAGTGATCACTGAGGGTGGTCACTGAGAGTGGTCACTGAGAGTGGTCACTGAGAGTGGTCACTGAGAGTGGTCACTGAGGGTGGTCACTGAGGGTGGTCACTGAGGGTGATCACTGAGAGTGGTCACTGAGAGTGGTCACTGAGGGTGGTCACTGAGAGTGGTCACTGAGAGTGATCACTGAGGGTGGTCACTGAGGGTGGTCACTGAGGGTGATCACTGAGAGTGGTCACTGAGAGTGATCACTGAGGGTGGTCACTGAGGGTGGTCACTGAGAGTGGTCACTGAGGGTGGTCACTGAGAGTGGTCACTGAGGGTGGTCACTGAGAGTGGTCACTGAGGGTGGTCACTGAGGGTGGTCACTGAGAGTGGTCACTGAGGGTGATCACTGAGGGTGGTCACTGAGTGTGGACGGAGGGTGGTCACTGAGGGTGGTCACTGAGGGTGGTCACTGAGGTGGTCACTGAGAGTGGTCACTGAGAGTGGTCACTGAGGGTGGTCACTGGGGGTGGTCACTGAGGGTGGTCACTGAGGGTGATCACTGAGGGTCACTGAGAGTGGTCACTGAGGGTGGTCACTGAGGGTGGTCACTGAGGGTGATCACTGAGGGTGGTCACTGAGGGTGGTCACTGAGGGTGGTCACTGAGGGTGGTCACTGAGGGTGGTCACTGAGGGTGGTCACTGAGGGTGGTCACTGAGGGTGGTGTCACTGAGGGTGGTCACTGAGAGTGGTCACGGTGGTCACTGAGGGTGGTCACTGAGGGTGGTCACTGAGGGTGGTCACTGAGAGTGGTCACTGAGAGTGGTCACTGAGAGTGGTCACTGAGAGTGGTCACTGAGGGTGGTCACTGAGAGTGGTCACTGAGGGTGGTCACTGAGGGTGGTCACTCAGGGTGGTCACTGAGAGTGGTCACTGAGAGTGGTCACTGAGGGTGGTCACTGAGGGTGGTCACTCAGGGTGGTCACTCAGGGTGGTCACTCAGGGTGGTCACTGAGAGTGGTCACTGAGAGTGGTCACTGAGAGTGGTCACTGAGGGTGGTCACCGAGGGTGGTCACTGAGAGTGGTCACTGAGAGTGGTCACTGAGGGTGGTCACCGAGGGTGGTTACCGAGGGTGGTCACTGAGGGTGGTCACTGAGAGTGGTCACTGAGGGTGATCACTGAGGGTGATCACTGAGAGTGTGGTCACTGAGAGTGATCACTGAGGGTGGTCACTGAGGGTGGTCACTGAGGGTGGTCACCGAGGGTGGTCACTGAGGGTGGTCACTGAGGGTGAATGAGAGTGGTCACTGAGAAGTCACTGAGGGTCACTGAGAGTGGTCACTGACACGAGGGCACAGGTGGTCGAGGCACCACGGAGAAGGGTCACTGAGAAGGATCACTGAGGCGGGTCACTGAGGCGGTCACTGAGAGTGGTCACTGATTACTGAGAAGTGGTCACTGAGGGCGGTTCATTGAGAGGGTCATCGAGGGCGGTCACGAGGTGGTCACTGAGAGTGGTCACTGAGGGCTGAGGGCGGTCACTGAGAAAGGGTCACTGAGGCGGTCACTGACAGGGCGGTCTCGAGAGCGGTCACCGAGAAGGGTCACTGAGGGCGGTCACAGTGGCGGTCACGAGGGTGGTCAGTCACTGAGGGCGGTCACTGAGAGTGGTCACTGAGGGTGCGGTCACTGAGGCGGTCACTGAGGCGATCACTGAGGCGGTCATCGAGGCGGTCAATGCGCGGTCACGGGAGGCGTCACAGGCGTCACGAGGCGGTCATCGAGGGTGGGTCACTGAGGCGGTCACTGAGGCGGTCACTGAGGGCGGTCATCGAGAAGGGCCACGCTCGAGGCGGTCACGAGGCGGTCACGAAACACAGGCGGTCAATGAGGGTGGTCACGGGATGGGGTGGCTGAGGGTGGTCACTGAGGCGGTCACTGGCGGGGCGGTCACGAGCGCGGTCACTGAGCGCGGTCACTGAGGGCGGCTCGAGGGCGGTCACTGAGAGCTGTCACCGAGGGCGATCAATCACTGAGGGGCGGTCACTGAGAGCAGGTCACGAGGGTGGGTCACGGAGGGTGGTCACTGAGGCGGTCACTCGAGGCGGTCACTGAGGGCGGTCACCGAGGGCAGGTCACTGAGATCACTGACTGAGGGTGGTCACTGAGGGCGGTCACTGAGGGTGGTCACTGGGGCACTGAGGGTGGTCACTGAGGGCGGTCACTGAGGCGGTCACTGAGGCGGTCATCGAGGGCAGGTCATCGAGGGTGGTCACGAGTGGCGGTCACTGAGGGCGGCCGCGTGGTCACTGAGGGTGATGGGCGGTCACGAGAATACTGAGGGTCACGAGGCGGCTCACGCGGTGCAGTCACGAGGGCGTGGCGGTCACGAGGCGGTCACTGAGGGTGTCACGAGGCATGAGGGCTCGGAGGGTGCCTCACCGAGGCACCGAGGCGGTCATCGGAGGGCGGTCACCGAGGGTGATCACCGAGGCGGCTACCGAGGGCGGTTACCGAGATGGTCACTGAGAGTGGTTACTGAGAGTGGTTATTCGAGAGTGGTCACTCAGGCGGTCACCGAGCGCGGTCATCGAGTGGGCGGTCACGGCGAGGTCACTGAGGGCGGCCGAGGGGCGGTCACTGGAGGCGGTCAATGCGGTATCACTGAGGCGGTCACTGAGGTGGTCACGAGGCGGCACGAGGCGGTCACTGAGAAAGGGTCACTGAGCTGGGTCACGAGGCGGTCATCGAGAAGTGCCGAGGCGGTCACCGAGGCGTCACTGAGGCTCGAGGGCTCAGTCATCGAGGCGGTCACTGAGGCGGTCACCGAGGCGATCACCGAGTGCGATCGCGGTCACCGAGGGCGGTCACCGAGGGCGGTCACCGAGGGCGGTCACCGAGGGCGGTCACCGAGGGCGGTCACCGAGGGCGGTCACCGAGGGCGGTCACCGAGGGCGGTCACCGAGGGCGGTCACCGAGGGCGGTCACCGAGGGCGGTCACCGAGGGCGGTCACCGAGGGCGGTCACCGAGGGCGGTCACCGAGGGCGGTCACCGAGGGCGGTCACCGAGGGCGGTCACCGAGGGCGGTCACCGAGGGCGGTCACCGAGGGCGGTCACCGAGGGCGGTCACCGAGGGCGGTCACCGAGGGCGGTCACCGAGGGCGGTCACCGAGGGCGGTCACCGAGGGCGGTCACCGAGGGCGGTCACCGAGGGCGGTCACCGAGGGCGGTCACCGAGGGCGGTCACCGAGGGCGGTCACCGAGGGCGGTCACCGAGGGCGGTCACCGAGGGCGGTCACCGAGGGCGGTCACCGAGGGCGGTCACCGAGGGCGGTCACCGAGGGCGGTCACCGAGGGCGGTCACCGAGGGCGGTCACCGAGGGCGGTCACCGAGGGCGGTCACCGAGGGCGGTCACCGAGGGCGGTCACCGAGGGCGGTCACCGAGGGCGGTCACCGAGGGCGGTCACCGAGGGCGGTCACCGAGGGCGGTCACCGAGGGCGGTCACCGAGGGCGGTCACCGAGGGCGGTCACCGAGGGCGGTCACCGAGGGCGGTCACCGAGGGCGGTCACCGAGGGCGGTCACCGAGGGCGGTCACCGAGGGCGGTCACCGAGGGCGGTCACCGAGGGCGGTCACCGAGGGCGGTCACCGAGGGCGGTCACCGAGGGCGGTCACCGAGGGCGGTCACCGAGGGCGGTCACCGAGGGCGGTCACCGAGGGCGGTCACCGAGGGCGGTCACCGAGGGCGGTCACCGAGGGCGGTCACCGAGGGCGGTCACCGAGGGCGGTCACCGAGGGCGGTCACCGAGGGCGGTCACCGAGGGCGGTCACCGAGGGCGGTCACCGAGGGCGGTCACCGAGGGTGGTCACCGAGGGCGGTCACCGAGGGCGGTCACTGGCACACAGGCGGTCATCGGTGGCGGAACATCGAGGGCGGTCACCGAAGCGGTCATCGCAGGGTACGAGGCGGTCACGCCAGGTATTCTTGGTCATCTCAGCGGCGTTTATCTACATGATTCACTGTCGCACCACAAGTGCGCACGTCCTCTGCCATGCTGTAGAGGGAGCTGTCGCCTATATGCGATGTAGTCCAGGAGTGAGAGGAAGAGGCCGACTCCACATATGGATGACGAGCGACGACGCCTACACACTGTCAGTCGCCGGACCACAACACAATGTCAGTGCCCTCTGTCATCACTCAATAGTTTAATACATCTAATTATAGTCAGGGCGTTGCATCTCCCGACCATATTTTCAGGACATTAATTGGACCATGAATCTGTTGTGATGGATCGAGCCACATCCCCACATCAAGAGAAAAATTGTAACACGCAGAAAATGTCAGTGCAAATATAAACACAAGTTTGATGTGTGTGTGTGTGTGTGTGTGTGTGTGTGTGTGTGTATATATATATATATATATATATATATATATATATATATATATATATATATATATATATATCTCCCATCACTATGTAGTCTACTGTCGCAGAGTCGCCATCTCCCCCAGGGTCCAGGGCTGTCCAGTGCCATTGCTAGGGTAGTATTGCAGGAATGTGTAGAGGCTAATGTGTTTGAATCATTGAATGATCACATGTTTTAGCTATTCATAAAAGACTGATTCTCGCTGCCCAAGCAAGTGGGCAAAGCGATACCGCCGCGCATGTTAGACTTCAAGACAGACACATTCGTGTATAGGCTAATATTCGCTTTCATTTACTAATTCTGAAATTTTATATTCAAGACAAAAAAGCATATTACTCCTCCAAGTTAGTATGTCCAGAAAAATTCACGAACTTCTTTTAATACCAGAAGTTTCCCCACAAACTCTTCTCAAACCTGCCATCTCCATTTCGCTTTGAAGCACCATCGATTACCCTGATACGTCATTATTTGACAGCTCTGATGCCACGCTGCACGAAAACATCATTTCTAATCACTCCACACTACATATGTGCTCACCGAAATTCAGACAACCTGCATAATGCTGCTTTTAAAGGGTACTCTCTGGTCAGGGAATGGCAGATGAGCACCTTATTGTGGTCTTAATCAGATGGCAGTGGAGGAAATTAAATCAAACAGCAGCAGCAATTGTTTTGCTATTGGCTTTGTCATGGAAACCACTGGAACTATCCTGGTAGCAGACCATGTACTGTTTTCACTTCTGCGCAGCCGGGTTAGCTGTCCCATTCGCGACCAGCTCATCCCAAATTTGTTATGTCACAAAATGTTTCACTGCAAGCCAAAATTGTGCCACTATACAATGTGTGTCAAACACTTTCTGCGACATATACGCCTTCGTTTTTTTATATGACATCTGTTTTATTTTTGCCACCAAACAAATGCAAACTAAGCATAATTCTAAAACACTTGGTCAATTCAATATGGTGTCTTGGACACCAGCCAATGCCAGTAGATGTTGGTGGCACTTTTGGGCAAAAACATTATCATCAGATTAGAGCCACCCAGAGGATGGGCATTTCCGTTCATGTCTAGTAATGGTGACGATGTATATGTTGCAGCCACCGCCATGCCAGTGCCGACATACCGACGCGTCGACAGCGTCGGGCGAGCGGTGCCAACAGTCGACGAAACAGTGACATCAGTCGACGTCAGCGTCATCGAAGTGAACCGTGCAAAGGACTCAGTGAGCATTTGTAGCGGCATCATGTGTCTAGTGCCGTGTCATGTCACTAGTGTCATGTCACTAGTGTCAAATACAATATCCCACTGTGAGTTTTATTACAGGTATTGGAGAAGTACTCACTGGTGTTTAGGACGACTTGTTGATGTTCTCAGCATGCAACATTTAGTGGTGAGACTTAGTCGTGTGGAAATGGAGAAGTATATAGAAGAACATTGTTTTAATGTCCGTGCAAAGGATTCACTGTTGACAGTATCAATGTAACAATTCTGAGGAAAGAAGAATGCTTTGTGTAAGTCTCAACGCAAAGGCTCACTAAAAATATATCAGTGTGGTATAAAATATGCTATAGATAGAACACAAGCACTCTCCATTCATTGGACTAAAATGCAAAGTGTCGGTTTAGAACACATTATAGTAGGTGTCACTGCAGAAAGCATAACCATTGAAGCCATCAAATGGACAGTCTGAGGACAGAGAACAAGTGCGGTCACATCGCAGTGCAACGGCTCAACGTTGATTGTATCACTGCAAAACTTATCCGACTCTCAGTACAGAGTACGGAAGAACACAATGTTGATGAGGTTGTGATATTAGGATGGTCGAAACCTACCAAGGTAACAATATTACCAGGTACTCATTTACAGGTGTATTCATATGAGATGATGCCAAATGACTTATATCAACATCAAAAAACTAATGTATTGTTTTCACATATTTATAATCATTACGTTGTGGATTACACCAGTATTTCAGTGTGTTTGGATGGCACTTTCGTGTAAAGGTATGTCCCCACAGGTTTAGCGCACAGCTAAACCTGTTGTTTATGGCCAAATATGTAAAGTGTAAATTGTTCTATTAAGATTTACATTGCATTTAATAAAATGCATTCATTTATTTAAATTTTTAATTTCAATGTGCCAACAGCCGATTGTCTGCCAAGTAATTGGCTTCATTCAGTCACATTGTTTCAAAAATTTAAATAAATGAATGCATTTTATTAAATGCAATGTAAATCTTAATAGAACAATTTACACTTTACATATTTGGCCATAAACAACAGGTTTAGCTGTGCGCTAAACCTGTGGGGACATACCTTTACACGAAAGTGCCATCCAAACACACTGAAATACTGGTGTAATCCACAACGTAATGATTATAAATATGTGAAAACAATACATTAGTTTTTTGATGTTGATATAAGTCATTTGGCATCATCTCATATGAATACACCTGTAAATGAGTACCTGGTAATATTGTTACCTTGGTAGGTTTCGACCATCCTAATATCACAACCTCATCAACATTGTGTTCTTCCGTACTCTGTACTGAGAGTCGGATAAGTTTTGCAGTGATACAATCAACGTTGAGCCGTTGCACTGCGATGTGACCGCACTTGTTCTCTGTCCTCAGACTGTCCATTTGATGGCTTCAATGGTTATGCTTTCTGCAGTGACACCTACTATAATGTGTTCTAAACCGACACTTTGCATTTTAGTCCAATGAATGGAGAGTGCTTGTGTTCTATCTATAGCATATTTTATACCACACTGATATATTTTTAGTGAGCCTTTGCGTTGAGACTTACACAAAGCATTCTTCTTTCCTCAGAATTGTTACATTGATACTGTCAACAGTGAATCCTTTGCACGGACATTAAAACAATGTTCTTCTATATACTTCTCCATTTCCACACGACTAAGTCTCACCACTAAATGTTGCATGCTGAGAACATCAACAAGTCGTCCTAAACACCAGTGAGTACTTCTCCAATACCTGTAATAAAACTCACAGTGGGATATTGTATTTGACACTAGTGACATGACACTAGTGACATGACACGGCACTAGACACATGATGCCGCTACAAATGCTCACTGAGTCCTTTGCACGGTTCACTTCGATGACGCTGACGTCGACTGATGTCACTGTTTCGTCGACTGTTGGCACCGCTCGCCCGACGCTGTCGACGCGTCGGTATGTCGGCACTGGCATGGCGGTGGCTGCAACATATACATCGTCACCATTACTAGACATGAACGGAAATGCCCATCCTCTGGGTGGCTCTAATCTGATGATAATGTTTTTGCCCAAAAGTGCCACCAACATCTACTGGCATTGGCTGGTGTCCAAGACACCATATTGAATTGACCAAGTGTTTTAGAATTATGCTTAGTTTGCATTTGTTTGGTGGCAAAAATAAAACAGATGTCATATAAAAAAACGAAGGCGTATATGTCGCAGAAAGTGTTTGACACACATTGTATAGTGGCACAATTTTGGCTTGCAGTGAAACATTTTGTGACATAACAAATTTGGGATGAGCTGGTCGCGAATGGGACAGCTAACCCGGCTGCGCAGAAGTGAAAACAGTACATGGTCTGCTACCAGGATAGTTCCAGTGGTTTCCATGACAAAGCCAATAGCAAAACAATTGCTGCTGCTGTTTGATTTAATTTCCTCCACTGCCATCTGATTAAGACCACAATAAGCTGCTCATCTGCCATTCCCTGACCAGAGAGTACCCTTTAAAAGCAGCATTATGCAGGTTGTCTGAATTTCACATGTAGTGTGGAGTGATTAGAAATGATGTTTTCGTGCAGCGTGGCATCACAGCTGTCAGTCGGTGCATTTCTGCATATTAATACAGTTGTCATTTTGCTTGGCGATGTAAATCAGGGGCAATCCGTGGTTGGTTCAAGCAGAAATGGAGGGGTGTAAGGTTTGAAAGAAGTTTGTGGGAGCCTGAGGTATTAAAAGTTCATGAATTTTTCACAGACCTTCTCTTTATGGAGGGTAAATATGCTGTGAAATTGTCAATAACAGATCTCATCAAGATTAGTAGGAAATGAAGAAAACGTTACAATGGTCGCCTATGGAAAATGCAAATGTGGTCTGACTCCATCTTGGGGGAGTCCTAACATGTAACTGTTATCCTTTTTTGCCCACCCAAGCATTGTCACTTGCTTGGGCAGCGGAATCAGTCTTTTTTATGAATAGCTAAAACATGTGATCATTCAATGACAATGCAATGGACCGTGACTATGGCGCACCCTAGCTGATAACAGGTGTTGCGTCAAATACAAAATCATCTTTTTCTCACAAAAACATGCTATTTTTGTTTGTGGTATTCAGGCAGGAAGGAGTGCGGCTTTTCTGCGGCCAATGCGGGATTCCCACCAAGCTGCATGATGAGGGAATTACATATATATATATATATATATATATATATATATATATATATATATATATATATATACACACACACACACACACACACACACACACACACACACACACACACATCAAACTTGTGTTTATGTTTGCACTGACAATTTTTACGTGTTTTTTAAATCGTACAATTTTTTCTCTTGATATTAGGGATATGTGTCAGTCCATCCAAAGGTGTTACATTTCTTTTAAAGGTTCATAGGTTAATTGTGTCCCTGAAAATATGGTCGGGGTTCACGCTTATACATGACTATAATTAGATGTATTAAACTGATGAGTGATGACAAACGGACACTGACCGGTGAGTGTTGTGGTCCAGCAGCTGACAGGTGTCGAGACTCTCGTCCAAGACGTCGTCATCGTCCTCATCCATGTCTATGTGGAACTGAGTGTCAGCCTCTTCCTCCTCCTCCTGGACCACATCACTGTAGGCCGGCAACTCTCCCTCCTACAACATGACAAACACCTGGCTCTCAACAGTGTCATTGGGGACCGTGCACACCTTGTGAGAGGGTCGACAGTGAGATCATGCTAAATTAAACACCACTGAGGATGACAAGTACCTGGCAGTGACCACCCTCGGTGACCACCCTCGGTGACCACCCTCGGTGACCACCCTCGGTGACCACCCTCGGTGACCACCCTCGGTGACCACCCTCGGTGACCACCCTCGGTGACCACCCTCGGTGACCACCCTCGGTGACCACCCTCAGTGACCACCCTCAGTGACCACCCTCAGTGACCACCCTCAGTGACCACCCTCAGTGACCACCCTCAGTGACCACTCAGTGACCACCCTCAGTGACCACCCTCAGTGACCACTCTCAGTGACCACCCTCAGTGACCACCCTCAGTGACCACCTCAGTGACCACACTCAGTGACCACCCTCAGTGACCACCCTCAGTGACCACCCTCAGTGACCACCCTCAGTGACCACCCTCAGTGACCACCTCAGTGACCACCCTCAGTGACCACCCTCAGTGACCACCCTCAGTGACCACCCTCAGTGACCACCCTCAGTGACCACCCTCAGTGACCACCCTCAGTGACCACCCTCAGTGACCACCCTCAGTGACCACCCTCAGTGACCACCCTCAGTGACCACTCTCAGTGACCACCCTCGGTGACCACACTCGGTGACCACCCTGAGTGACCACTCTCAGTAACCACTCTCAGTGACCATCCTCGGTAACCACCCTCGGTAACCACCCTCAGTGATCACCCTCAGTGACCACTCTCAGTGACCACCCTCAGTGACCACCCTCAGTGACCACCCTCAGTGACCACCCTCAGTGACCACCCTCAGTGATCACCCTCAGTGACCACCCTCAGTGACCACCCTCAGTGACCACCCTCAGTGACCACCCTCAGTGACCACCCTCCGTGACCACCCTCAGTGACCACCCTCAGTGACCACCCTCAGTGACCACCAGTGACCACCCTCAGTGACCACCCTCAGCACCACCCTCAGTGACCACCCTCAGTGACCACCCTCAGTGACCACCCTCAGTGACCACCGTCAGTGACCACCGTCAGTAACCACCTCAGTGACCACCCTCAGTGACCACCCTCAGTGACCACCCTCAGTGACCACCCTCAGTGACCACCCTCAGTGACCACCCTCAGTGACCACCCTCAGTGACCACACTCAGTGACCACCCTCAGTGACCACCCTCAGTGACCACCCTCAGTGACCACCCTCAGTGACTACCATCAGTAACCACCCTCAGTGACCACCCTCAGTGACCACCCTCAGTGACCACCCTCAGTGACCACCCTCAGTGACCACTCTCAGTGACCACCCTCGGTGACCACCCTCGTGACCACCCTGAGTGACCACTCTCAGTAACCACTCTCAGTGACCATCCTCGGTAACCACCCTCGGTAACCACCCTCAGTGATCACCCTCAGTGACCACCCTCAGTGACCACCCTCAGTGACCACCCTCAGTGACCACCCTCAGTGACCACCCTCAGTGACCACCCTCAGTGACCACCCTCAGTGACCACCCTCAGTGACCACCCTCAGTGACCACCCTCAGTGACCACCCTCAGTGACCACCCAGTGACCACCCTCAGTGATCACCCTCAGTGACCACCCTCAGTGACCACCCTCAGTGACCACCCTCAGTGACCACCCTCAGTGACCACCCTCAGTGACCACCCTCAGTGACCACTCTCAGTGACCACCCTCAGTGACCACACTCGGTGACCACCCTGAGTGACCACTCTCAGTAACCACTCTCAGTAACCACTCTCAGTGACCATCCTCGGTAACCACCCTCGGTAACCACCCTCGCTGATCACCCTCGGTGACCACCTCAAAGATCACCTCAGTGACCACCCTCAGCACCACCCTCAGTGACCACCCTCAGTGACCACCCCCAGTGACCACCCTCAGTGACCACCTCAGTGACTCACCTCAGTGACCACCCTCAGTGACCACACCTCAGTGACCACCCTCAGTGACCACCCTCAGTGACCACCCTCAGTGACCACCCTCAGTGACCACCCTCAGTGACCACCCTCAGTGACCACCTCAGTGACCACACTAAGTGACCACCCTCAGTGACCACCCTCAGTGACCACCCTCAGTGACCACCGTCAGTGACCACCGTCAGTAACCACCTCAGTGACCACCCTCAGTGACCACCCTCAGTGACCACCCTCAGTGACCACCCTCAGTGACCACCCTCAGTGACCACTCTCAGTGACCACCCTCGGACCACCTCAGTGACCACCCTCAGTGACCACCCTCAGTGACCACCCTCAGTGACCACCCTCAGTGACCACTCTCAGTGACCACCCTCAGTGATCACCCTCAGTGATCACCCTCAGTGACCACTCTCAGTGACCACCCTCAGTGACCACCCTCAGTGACCACGCTCAGTGACCACGCTCAGTGACCACCCTCAGTGACCACCCTCAGTGACCACCCTCAGTGATCACCCTCAGTGACCACCCTCAGTGACCACCCTCAGTGACCACCCTCAGTGACCACCCTCAGTGACCACCTCAGTGACCACCCTCAGTGACCACCCTCAGTGACCACCCTCAGTGACCACCCTCAGTGACCACCCTCAGTGACCACCCTCAGTGACCACCCTCATGACCACCCTCAGTGACCACCCCCACGACCACCCTCAGTGACCACCCTCAGTGACCACCCTCAGTGACCACCCCCAGTGACCACCCTCAGTGACCACCCTCACTTTAGAGACCACTCTCAGCACCGACCTTCAGTGACCACCCCCAGTGACCACCCTCAGTGACCACCCTCAGTGACATATTAATTCAAAAAAAATTTAGTTAAAAAACCGAAAAATTTGTCGGGGAAATAAAAAATTTTTAAAATTGGGTGAAAAAATTTATTTTTTTTAATTAATTTAAATTTTAAAAATTTATTTTTTTTAATTTATTTAAAAAAATTTTTTTTCTGGCCCCATTGGCCCAAAAAAAACCCGCCCCTCTGAAAACCCCAAAAAAAAACTTTTGATTTGATTGCCACCACCTGGTTACCACCCGGGGGCCGAAAATCGGTGCCATCAGTCACTGTGACCCCCCTTTTACACCCTAACCCTCGTGACCACCCCGTGACATTTTGGGCCACCAGTACATCAGTGACCACCCTAAGGGACCACATCATACCATAGTGACCATCATTGACCCCTCTCCCATCTGAACCTGTGACCACCTCATACCACCCAGTAACAGTGAATTCAGTGACTTAAACCCTCGGGCCACCCTGACCATCATCCACTGTGACCACCTAGGACCACCTAAGTAACCCCCCAGTGACCCCTAGTACACCTCATGAAACTCGGGCCCACCCTCGGAATCTGGCCCTTGGAAACATTTTTCCCCCCAAACCATTGGGGCCACCCCCCCCCTCTGCAAAAAGGATACCTCGGGGGGGGGGAAGGGGTTTTGGTCAGGGGCGGGAAAAAAAAATCAAAACACCATGGGGGTTTTGGGGCCCATGTTTTTCACTTCGGCCCCCTTCCCCCCCAAAACCCCCAAAAAAAAATTTTACCCTTTTTCCCCTATAAAATTTGGAAAAACCCCTTTCCCCCTTTTTTTAAAATTGATTTTTGCCCCCCAAAAAAATGAAAACAAGAAAAAAAAACACTTTAAATTAAATTTTTTGGCACCACCTCCAGTAAGGGGGGCTTTTTTTGGGAAAAACTTAAACCAGGGGATTTGTTTCGGGGGAAAGGGAATTTTCCCCCCCCCCCCCCCCGGAAACCAAAAAATCCCCCCAATCCCCCCAAAAAGTAATTTAGGGCACCCAAAAGCCCTAGTGCATTAAAAATTTTAAACCCACATTTTTAACTAGGGAAAACTCAGGGGTTTTAGGACACTTTTGATTTCTCAGTGAAAAAGGGGGAACAGTCAAAGGAAAGTAAAGAAAACTTGAAGCCTGAAAATTCCTTTTGACATTAAATGAAAAACTAGGAAAAAGAATTTTTGTGTAACTAAAGAAACCCAAAAAAATTCATTTGGGAAAAAAATAGAAAATTAAAACACGACTCCCTTCATTGGACAAAATAAAAATTGGGTTTTAAAACACTTTTGGGTGCACTCAGAAACATCCTTTAAACCATAAAAGGGCACTGGGGAAAAAAAACTGGGCACCGAGTGCAACCTAAATTTAAATTTTCATAAAAACTTATCCCCTTAAAAGGGGA
>JAODUO010001686.1:60000-74383 GCA_025642075.2 Ridgeia piscesae | reverse complement strand
GGTTTTCGAAACATGGGCACTTTTCCATCGTAAGGATGGGAGATTGTCGGGTCCGTCGGTCAGGGTCGGTCAGGGTCGGTCAGGGTCGGTCATGGTCGGTCATGGTCGGTCATGGTCGGTCAGGGTCGGTCAGGGTCGGTCAGGGTCGGTCGGTCGGTCGGTCGGTCGGTCGGTCGGTCGGTCGGTCGGCGGTCGGTCGGTCGGTCGGTCGGTCGGTCGGTCGGTCGGTCGGTCGGTCGGTCGGTCGGTCGGTCGGTCGGTCGGTCGGTCGGTCGGTCGGTCGGTCGGTCGGTCGGTCGGTCGGTCGGTCGGTCGGTCGCGAGATAATACCTTTCAATTCTTCTGTTTGTGGTATACATTATTAATATCAGTCTACCACATTTAAGCTTACCCATGTCGCAGTTGGTGCCACCGTAACTTTGGGCACACGTGCAGGTGTAGTAATTAACTCGATTGTTACATGTGCCTTCATTCATGCACGGCTGACTCGCGCATTCGTTGATGTCTGTAAATAAATCGTAATTCGACTGAAAGTTTGTTTCTTGGAGGGAGAACTGAAATGATATGACAAAATGGAACGCAAGCGCACATATACACACGCACGTACTCACACAAAAATATATAAAATTGTAAACAAATGTATATATAATCATCATCATCATAGTGTTCCGTGGTTGGGCGAAGGCTTCAACATGCTGCTTCCATATCTGCCTATCTTGCGCTATCCTCTGCTAGGTGGTACCCTTCCAGTAGTCGACCGGTTCGTCTCTCCAACGTCTCGCCGGTTTCCAGGTGGTGATACGCAGTGTCCATCGGTTATCTCGTATCCTGCTGACGTGCCCTGCCCAGTTCTACTTCCGTCTTCTGACTTGTTCAATCACATCAGTGACCTTTGTATTTTCTCTTACCCAGATATTTGTTTTTCTGTCCCGGTATGCGGCTTCTAGCTTGTTCTTTGCTTGGGTGGTGAGTGCCCCTGTCTCCGCGCCGTATGTCATTGTTGGAAGTGCGCATGCGTTGTAGACTTGTCTCTTCAAGCACGTTCCAATGTTACCCTTGAAAATTTCGCAGTGCTTGGCGAATGTTGTCCATCCGGCCGTTTTTCCTCTTTGAATCTCCTTGTCTTAGTGTTTGTCTCTGGTGCTGTATAGCTGTCCCAGGTAGATGTAGCTTTCAACGTTCTCGATCTGAGTATTGTTGACATATATTGGTGTGTCGTTTTCCATCATCACCTTTGTCTTCGACTTGTTCATCTTCAGACCCTGGTTTTTACTTTTATCAGCTAATTATTGTAGCATTTGCTGTAGCTCATATGGTGTATTAGCGCATATGAGTATGCCATCGGCGAAGCGAAGATGACTAACTTTTTCTCCGTCTATCTTCAAGCCTCTGGTTTCCCAAGACAGTCGTTGGAATATGGTTTCAAATGCTGCCGTGAACAGCTTAGGCGTACTCCTCTCCTGGTGTTTGATCTTGTTGCTTTCTTTGTGTAGTTGGACATCGAGCTGTTGGTAAAGATATCCTTCAGGAGTTCGATGTATACATCTCCTATCCCTTGTTCTTTAAGCGAGGTCAGTACTACTTTAGTTAGCACTGAGTCGAAGGCTTTCTCGTAGTCGACGAATGCGATGCAAATTGGATATTATATTCTTTGCATTTCTCCTTCAGTTGGTTTACGACGTGGATGAGACTTTTCGTTGAGTACCCGTATCTGAATCCAGCTTGCTCTCGTGTCTGGTTTTCGTTGAGTGTCTTCTGTAGCCTTTTCGTTAATACTTGCGTGGGAACTTTGTAGATGTTTGATAGTAGACATATCGGTCTGTAATTCTTGAGGTCTTTCTTATTTCCCTTCTTGAAGATTATCATCATCTCATTCTTCCACGCTTACCGTCTTTCTGGAAAGCATTTAGTGTACAGCTTAGCAAGTGTCTTCGAAATGGTACATTCTCCTGCTTTCAATGTATCTTCATATCTCGTAATGCTGCTTCCACCTCCCATGAAATTATCTCTGGTACCTCGTTCTTGGGTCAGTGTAGATTGTGGTACTCTGTTCACTGTAGTGTAGCTCGGTGTAAAATTCCTCTATTCGTTCTATGATCTTATCTTGATCAGGGATTTCTCTACACTGCTTGTCCAGGATTGTGGTCAGTCTGTCTTGGCCTAGCTTTTGCGTTCTTCGGATTGTCTTCAAGCTCTTTGATGCTATGATCGTTTCTCGTGTGATTTCATGGTTGCATTTCCTGACCTCCTCTCTTGCTTTCTTTTTTGATGGTCTTACATATTTCGGCGTACTGTATTATTTGTTTATTGTCGCCGTTTCCCGCCATTTCTCGTCGTTTCCTCACCAGGGCTCGTGTTGGTGATGTTATCCTCGATTTCAGTGGCTTGTTACACTTGACGCCCTTTGTTGGATCATGTCTCTGATGGATTTGCTCATGGTGTCGATGTCGTCTAGTTCGTGTAGTGTCTCGAATCGATTTATCAATTCGAGTTGGAATTCGATCTTCTTTGATCCTATTCGTGTGGCATCTACTCTTGGTAGCTTTTTGGCCATCAATGTTTTCCTTTCCGCTTCTATGTCCAGTTTGATGTTGCTCATAACCAGTTTGTGGTCACTTCCAATGTTGACTTGGTTGATGACTGTTACATCTGTGACGATGTCTGGCTTGTTTGTTAGGAGGTAGCCAATGTCGGTCTTCGTTACATCGTTTGGGCTTTTCCACGTCCATCTCCTGCCTGCTTTCTTCTGGAACATGATATTCATGATTTTATACTGTCTTGATGTTGCTCATTTTACCAAGGTGTCGCCTCTTTCGTTTCTCAATTCGAGCCCAAACATACACACACACATATATATATATATATATATATATATATATATATATATATATATATATATGTGTGTGTGTGTGTGTGTGTGTGTGTGCGTGTGTGCGCATGTGTGTGCGTATGTGCGTATACGTTCTGTGTGTTTGTTTTGTTGCTATCGTTACCAATTTTTCTACTGGCATCCTTTCGCATGACCTGCTCATCTCATCCGGCTTCTCACCAAAACTAATACGTTTTAAATCAAACTATATATAGTTGTAGAAACACACAGAGGAAAGGGAAATTCGCATTTTAGGTGGGAGGACTGTGCCAGGAGGAACATGAGATCAGTGGAAGGCGTAAAATGGAGAGAGGCGACTGTGGATAGAGCATTTAGGAAAGGTCGGCTGCGCAAAGTGACCCAGCACAATTTGAACTGACATGGACGAAGGAGGAGAACACAAATGAGCTAAATTACACAACGAATAAAACAGTCAATAAATAGAGAAGCAGCAACATCGGTCACCTTTAAAGTATTGGCACAAAGGCCGTCTGAAAACATTTTTTAACACTCCTCATGGACGCATTAATTATTGTGGGATGTCGTACTGCAGAGTGGCCAGGCGTAATTGTGTAATTTTGCATTCACATTATTTAGTTGTTAATTTATTTTATTAGATTTCGTTACAATTCCCACCGATAATGTAATGGTAACGTTTAATTATTATATTTAAGTAATTACTTATTATTTCGTATATAAGTAAGGCGTCTTCAGAGAGACAAGAGAAAGACAGCGATAACATCAGTAGGTAGTGTTCTGAAATACCTCTTATATGTCTTGTGTATACATTAATGCGCTTTTTTCTTGTTAAATATATAGATATACAGTGTGAATAAGTGGATACGTTGATATCGAGAAAAAATAAGATATGAACATGATGACGAATTGTGCTTAAATGTGCCGATTAGCATAGTGTTACCCCTACAGGTCGACTATGATAAAGATCACATGGAATTCAAACGTACCAGTTTCGCAATTGTAGCCGGTGTAGCCATGCGCGCATGTGCAGCTGTATGAACCAACTTCATTTTTACACGTAGCTCTATTCTCGCACGGATCTCTGCTACATTCATTGATGTCTGTAAATAAAATAGTAACACCATATACTTATTATGCATATTGAATTATTATACCGCAAGGTATTACCAGAGTTAGATATTACTTCATGGAAGTGAGAAATGCATGCAATAATTAGAGGCATCGCTGTCGCTTCCCTTTTAATCATATTTATTTACCCTAGATGATAATTGACCTATGCATCACGTGACCGCCGGCTAGTGACAAGAGACAGAACAACAACAGTATGATTCTGAGGAACAAATCGCGATGTACTGGATACATGAACAGATGTAGCCAGTACGTCGCGTCTTGCTTACGTCATTATATCAATAACAATGAGGTACCACAATAACTAATCCGACAGAGGGCGCTCTAACGCAACTAGGGTCTTTATGCCGTCTTTTACGTATTTTTGACGTATGTAAAATGCGGTACCGTTTTGCGGAACATTTTGTTGAACGCTTGTTTAAATCATCCTACAATCAGCTGTTGACCTCGCATGACTCCGAAGCCGCACACTTAGCTAAATATGGATACAGTCTAACGTGTCCGTCAATGTGAAGGCATAATATGTGTACATTAATATACATTTACAGCCGATGGGACGTCGACTGGTGGCCCGACGACAGGTGTGCTGGCTCGATGCCGAAAATGATGTTTAAAATCATCTACAGCTCGCCGTATGCATCACACGAGGCTGTTACGTTTTCACACTTAGTTAAATATTGATATCGTATAACATGTCTGTCAATATGAAAGCATAATGTTTACATTAATGTACATTTATAGTTGATGAAACGTCGCGGAACGTTCGATTGAATTCAGTGCCAAGATGGCGTTGTTTTGGCTGTTCTGTCTATTGATCACACTTACGGCATGCTGTTCTATCTATTGACCACACATACAAATACCACATACAAACTATCGCTGGCTACGCGCCTGCACGGTCAATAGCTAATTGAGGAAATTTAAACAAGCGTTCAGCAAAACATGCAAACAAATCCACATTTGTCGCTAGAGGCGCTGATACGCAATTAGGCTTTAGTTGCGTATTAGCGCCTCTAGCGACTAACGTGGATTTATGGAACCCCATTATGCGCGAAGTGCCCGTCAAGCGTTGCCTTTGCCAACAATGTAGATAACGGTTACGTAATGTAAAATACTTTATTTGATATAGGGCGTGGTGGCCGAGTAGTTAGAGCGCCGGAGACCGGGTTTCGAATCCCGGTACCGGCAGGTCGGTTGTCCACTAGTTATACACCCGCCGTGTCGACACTTGGGCAATTTCGTTTATGTATATCGCCTGCCCATTCCAGCCCGCACTGGCCAGCGTGGAAGGGTAGGCCAACAACACTAGCATGCAAAGTACTACAAGGCCGTGGATCCCAGTCCCCGGCAACGAAAGAGTTAATGACCAAGGAGGCAGCTCTGGTCAACTAGGACTACGTGCAGGAGGTGCTAAGAATCTCTGGGTCAAAATGAGCCGCCGAAAGAGGGTAAGTAGATTGGATATAGCGACCTACAACGTCACAACTCTACTAACAGATAAACACATACAAGAACTCGAAGAAGAACTTAAGAAAACCAGGTTGGTATGGGATGTAATCGGGATCGGAGAAGTGAGAAGACGAGAGGAATGTTTCACTATCTTACAAAGCGGCCACCTGCTACACCTTTATAAGACAAACAACGACAAGGCTTTCTCATAAACAAGAATTGGAAAAACTACATGGTGAAGAAAAACAACATGAGCCCCAGAGTTGAACTCATTTTACGCATAACAAAGCGCTACAATCTAAACTTAAAGAAAGAGAGTGCAAGTATATGCACCAACGACATCATACATACAAGAAGACATAAATAGCTTCTATAATGACGTCGACGAGACATTAGGGAAACCAAACCACTACACGATAGTGATAGGAAGCGACACCTTGGCAGGATGGCCAACATCAAGAAAGTACAAAATTATGAATACCATTTTCTAGACAACAGCAGTGAGGACATGGGCATGGAAAGCCCAAACGGTGTAACGAAGACCGAAATCGACTACATCCTAACAAACAGGCCAGACATCGTCACAGACGTAACTGTCATCAACCAAGTCAACATTGGAAGTGACCACAGAATGGCTATGAGCAACATCAAATTGGACGTAGAGGTGGAAAGGAATAACTTGATGGCCAATAGGCCACTAAGAATAGTTGCGCACAAATAAGATCAAAGACGATCGAATTCAAACTCGAATTGATAAACCGATTCGAGACACTATAATAACAAGACGACATCGACTCCATGAGCGAAACCATCACATACATGATCCAACAAAGCGCGCCAAGTGTTGCTAAGGCAATCAACAAGCCACTGAAATAGAGGATATCGTCACAAACAAGAACCCTGATGACGAAACGACGAGAACTGGTGGAATACGGCGAAATATGCAAGACCATCAAAAGAAAACAAGAGAGGATATCAGGAAATACAACCAAGAGATCATATAAGAAACGATAGTGTTATCAAAGAGTTTGAGGAAAGTCCGAAGAACGCAGTAGCTAGGCCAAGACTGAATGATCACACTCCTAGAAAAGAACAGTAAAGAAATCCATGATCAAGACAAGATCATAGAAAGAATAGAAAAATTCTACAGCGAGCTATATGACAGTGAACAGAGTACCATAATCCACACTGACCCAACATATGTACTAGCGATAACATCATGGGTGGTGGAAGCAGCACTACGAGATATGAAGAATGTGACAGCAACAGGCAACGATCATATCAACATCAAGACATTGAAAGCAGGAGAATATACCATCTCGAAGACTCTAAAAGCTTATCAGAAAGACGAATGCCCACAGCGTGGATGAACGCTAAGATGGTAATAACCTTCAAGAATGGAAATAAGAAAGACCTCAACAATGACACACCGATATGTCTACTGTCAAAAATATATAAAGTACTCAGGAAAGTATTAATAAAAAGGCTAGAGAAGTCATTCGAAGAAAACCAGCCACGAGAGCATGCTGGATTCAGAAGCAGATAATCAACGACAAACAACATCCACGTCGTATACCATCTGAAAAAGTGCAGAGAATATAATATCCAACTCTGCGTCGCATGCGTCGACAACGATAAAGCCTTCGACTCCGTTGAAACTCAAGCAGTACTGACCGCGCTTCAATAACAGGGGATAGAAGATGCATAAGTCGAACTCTTGAAGGAACTCTACACCAACAGCTCGATGACATTCCACCTACACAAAGAAAGCAACAAGATCAACGTCAGGAAAGGAGTACGTCAGGGATACACGTTATCGCTCAAGCTGTTTATGGCGTAAACAAAGATAGAAAAGAATATGCTAAACATCACATAACGGTACAGAAAAACAAACGTCTGAGTAAAAGAAAATACAAAGGCAAAGGTCACAGAAGTGATTGAACAAGTCGGAAGACGGAAGTGGACCTGGGCATGGAACTTCAGCAGGATACGAGATAACCGATGGACACTGCGCTTCACCATTTGCAAACCCTATAAAGGGAAAGCTATAGGGGATGTTTGGTGAGACAATGGAGACACGAACTAGACGACTACTGAAAGGATACACCTGACAGAGGATAGCGAAGAATAGGCAGATGTGGAAGCAGCATGCTGACGTCTTCGCCCAAACATTATGGCTGCACAATGATGATGACGACATTATTTCGCATCTCCTATCCTAATGTGCAAATGTTACTGCATACAGTTAATATTTTAACATGTTTCCGTTACGTTTTTTCCATAACTTTACCAGAAATTTGCCAAAATATACGACAAGAAGCATGTATTCAGGAAGCCATGTTTGATCGTTTAAACCATGTTACGTCAATTTATATATATATATATATATATATATATATATATATATATATATATATATATATATATATATATATATACACACACACGAGTGTAAGTAAATATAAAACATTATTTCCTGATCGTAACCATCATAATTGTGAGTGCATGAGTGTGTTTGCGTGTATGCGTGCCTTCGTGCATATATGTGTGGTCATGTTTGCTTATCATTTGCCTCACCTGTGGTGCTGGTGTATGCAACTATATTGAAGGCATTGCTGAATGCGGTTGTTCCTACTTGCTCAGGTGTAGGTGATGATTCAAGAACATTAATCTTTGCCGGACGTCTGTAAAATAGCACTGACACTAAAAGTGGGATAAACTGTATATATATATATATATATATATATATATATATATATATATATATATATATATATATATATATATATATATATATATATATATATATATATATATATATATATATATATATATATATATATATATATATATATATATATATATATATATATGTATATATATGTATATATATATATATATATATATATATATATATATATATATATATATATATATATATATATATATATATATACACACCGCACATCTTTGAACAAAGATTTTCTTCTTGTATTTTGCCCGATGTACAGTAAACGTCTGAAGCATTAGATTTGAAAAGATTGGATCTTTTTCGTCATTACACCGGTCAATATACAAACGTTCGCAGTCAGAGTGGAGATACGATGTGTCCTGTGCACTCTGAACTTGGTTGATAAGCTTATGTTGAAACTTCTCCAGATCCTGCTGAGTTTGGTCAGTAGCATATGTTAGGTTATCGCTAAAACTAACCGCCGAAAGAAGCTTCTTACCAAAAATATCTTCCTTGTACTAAAAAACGCGTGACATTTTAGTTATAAATCGTTCGGCCAATTCCTTATTTTGGAGAAAAAAAGTGACTGTTACAGCAGCCGACTAATAGCATTAACATATATACAGACATACACATAAATGTGTTTATGTATTTTAGTTATATTGGTACAAGCAAATGCACATAAACATACATTTAATACACATAAATACACAGGTACACATTATGTAAACATGCTTATGACTATGCCATACATACCTATTTCCCCAAATGGTGTAGTATAAGGTATGATCAAGCAGAGCTAGAGCGACCGCGCCGTTAGTTGATGCAAGCAAAACTTTCCTTCCACTTCCGTCAACTAAGACAGTTTCGATTATTCTTTTGTTGTAGTTGCTCCAGTAAAGCCGCTTTTCTGAAACGTTCAATTAAATTAATGTATATGTTTGTATTCACAATAAATATCATTCCATTGATACAAACTAATTCAAATAATATTGTTAGAACTGCTGTCGCTTTGCAGCAGGGTAGAACATTTTGTGAAGTGATAGTTTGATGTGACCCATAGTAGCGATTGCGACAAAATAGTTTGTTTATTACTCTGACGTCACGCAAGTGCCGCAGTCTCGGTTGTAACTTCTACATGACGAAAGTAGTGAGAATGCGAAGTTCATCGATATGCCCTTGTCATGATGGTGTAACGTATCGACCAGGATTCGTATCTTATAGTATACACTTGTGTCAGCAAGTTGCGTGGCCATTCAGTGGAATACTGATGCTCATGGATCGCGTTCTCGAAGTATGCACAACGCGAGTCAGCGTCCAAGCACTGGTCAATTGACCTGTTCATCATGAATAAATAACCTCCGCCATACGATGACAAATGAACACCGGGCAGGTGGCTCTACCGAGAGACACGCTCGTACAGTACGTCTTCTTCTTCGCACATGTGTTATTCGTGATAGTGAACATATCAATTTGACGAAAATACAAGAAAGACCAAGTACATGTTTTATAAACCACATTAAAACCATTAATATTGTGACAAGAGTAGGACAACCTCTTTATTGAACAAAGTCCTACACCTTTATTTTTATACTACTCCTTGTGTTTTTATCAGCTTGGTATTCCTGTTGACGTTACATATCATATGTTTTCTATGTATATATATATATATATATATATATATATATATATATATATATATATATAAATAATTAAAAAAGTAAACGTTGTTATATATATATATATATATATATATATATAATATATATATATATATATATATATATATATATATATATATATATAACAACGTTTACTATAATTATATAACAACGTTTACTAATTTTATTATTTGTTGAATCTTCGTTATAACTACGTTCACAAGATTTGTACTATAGCTATACATTGTTAAATGGTCTTTTCAGCTATGTTACATTCATCGAGTTTTAGTTGATAATTGGTGAGTGGCAGGCAGATGGTATCCCTGGTCTCTGTTCATGGTAGGGGCTCTTTGTTTAATATATATATATATATATATATATATATATATATATATATATATATATATATATATATATATATATATATATATATTTGTGAGAGAAAAGGCGAAGAGATCGAAATGTTTAGTCACAATTTCACGTAGAAAGTAATACCTCAATTTTAAATAACGTGTCACGCTGTTGCACCATGAACCATGAACCATAGAGATAAAACATGGCTTTCATGCTTCAGGAGGAAATACTATTGCAAGTCACATATCACGAAAATACCCCTGCTACCCTCGCTATTAACACCCAATTTATTGCGTTCCTGACCGCATTGGTAGAGGAACTCATTTTCGATGTTATTATTGTTCCAGACGATTAAGATGATTAATAGAATGTACGAATAACAAATTTATTCAAATAGTCAGCCATGCGATATATACTTTGCATATTGCAACTCCATTAACACTTCGATGCATCTCACCTTCCATATTTATGGCTAAGCCATACATTTGCCTATTAGAATGTGGACAGGTGACGTTCCTGCGATATCTGCCGCCCATCGTGGCCTCTTCAATACAGCCGTGGGATATATCGATCCAGTACATCATTCTACGAATAAAGTATCAGAGTTATAATTTCATAGCTTATTAATTCTATGGTTATTATGTTTCAAAAACATGTCGTCGGTGTCTTTTAATTACTCTCGAAACGATGAACTAGTATATCGTCAAATGTAAAGGAAGCATTTATTTTGGTATAATCTTGGCAAGTTGCTTTAAAATCATCTAAATAGTATTAAGAACTAAATAAAAATCCTTGTTGCCAATTTTCATAATACATTTTGGTCCCATAGTGATTTAGCGGCCATTTTAAAATGGCCGCCGAATTAAATTTTGCCGTACGTTAATAACTGTTTCATCTTGAGAAATAATTGTGGTGTGTGGATATATGTTTTATGGGATAAAGATTTCAAATATACAATTTCTTAAATTTTCCGGCTTTCACGTCCGCCATTTTTAAAGATGGCGGTCGACAATACAAATGTCATAATATCTGAAAACCTACGTCACTTGAGCAGTAATGTTGATGATATTGCATAGCTTGTCGGATAGCGATATAAACCAATTTACACTTTACCTGCAAAGCTGAACTTGGATTTAATTATGGAACTGGTGTTTTCTTGGTTTACACTGACCACAGTCAGCGACCTTGCTGGTGCGATCCAGGCTCCTGAGATTTGGGGATGGTTAGGTCTAAGACTATGTCCCGTGATCAAATATTCGCCTGCACATGTGCTCGCCTTATGTGTTCCAACTACGCGCCGTGGCTATGTGGGAGTTTGCTCAATACTTGTTCATGGATCAGTAGTTTGAAAGGTGCTACCAGACGTTTGTCACATGGGTAATGTAGAGCCACCCAGGACATCATGATGTGCACAAGAACTGTTCACAGCCCTTGGCCACTTCAGCGGATCGTTCTGCTCCTTCTACAAATCCAGCCAGTGCAGCAAGTACTGTTCTGCTTGAAACCTTGGTGGAAGAAATGCTCTGAAGCTGTTGTAACACCCAGCGAAGAGCCAAGAGCAGGACATCAGTGTATTGGGAATAAAAGTAGACTATTGATATGTTTCTGCAACTTCCACAGTATGGCGAATTACGCGACTGTTTGCTTCTTCGCGTATGCTCACACCTGTAGACACAGGGCAGTCGGAGTTTGTTTTGACATAATTGCGTGTCACTGTCATTAGGTTCGTAGAAGTTCTCACGTCGATGACATTTTGAACCAGGTACAGAGCAGTGATGCACGTTTAATCGTCTACTACGTTAAATCGTATTTCCTTCGAATTGTCTCTACACGGCGTGGCTTCCTTCAGTGAGGAACTTCTTCTTCTATCGCGTGAGCATCGTAGACACCCGTTGGGGTGACACGGGGACGCCTTCGCAACCGTGATGCGCCACCGCTGTCGGTCTTCCACCACGCGCAGCAACCGGGCAGTGGACTGTTTCGTCCAGTCATTAATATTTTCCAACCAGGACTTTGGTCTGTCTCTACGTTATTTACCCTCTACTGTGCCTTGCAGAATGATCTTGGCCAGGGAGTCCTGACTGGAGATATACCATGCCAAGCCAGTCTCCGTCGCTTGACCCTGGCAATGAGTGGTTCCTGCCGCCAGTGTAGTTGGTGACATGTCTGACGAACTCAGTCGTCCTGTGCTCTGTGTATGAGATGCGCAGGGATCTTCTGTAGCTGTGAGGGTCCAACTTCCACATCCGTATAGCAGGATGTAGACCACTGGGGATTTTAACAGTTTCAAATTTACTCGAAAGCTGATGGAGTTGTTCTTCCAGATGACGTTGAGTCTCAGCGAGGATACTTTCGTATAATTATCAAAGATAACTTTCACTTGGCGATGACCTCGAGCTTTTGATTGGACGAGCGTAATATATGGTTTGCCATTGTCTTTTAGTTACTGAAATTCTTGACTGCCACCAACAACCTGCAAGGCAGTAATTCCATCGAGTATGAGACAACATCTCTCTTGGTTGGGCTTGTGTAGTAGCTTATTGGGTTGTGCCACTTTTGGCCTGCACAATATTCTACGGCAACTGTTCTTTTGTTATTTGTTAGATGGCTCGATTCATATTGTTCCATCAACGTCCAATTTCTGTATGCAAACTCGTGAGTGTCAATTATTGCAGTCAAATCTTCTCATGCAGACCGTGTCATCACTAGCATCCTGGGAAAAAGTAGTGACGTTGCCTTTAGTATCGCAGTTTCGGAGCCATCTTTCTGTTCGATCGAATTTGCAGATACACTCCACGACAGAAAGATTTCCTTTGACATTTTCAATCTTAGTACTTGTCATACAATTGTCAAGTGAAAAGGTTTGATGAAAGTTTGCAGAAGACAGGTGAAAGTTTGTAGAAGAAAATTGTCATGCATAAGAGCCAACGTGCACTTCACAAAGCTGTGCAATTGTAGAGGATGTTGGATGGGGGTGGGGGTGGATGAATATATTGGATGTTCTCTATATGCTTTGGCACCATTTTGAAATCAGTAAACCAATGTTTGAATTGGCCGGCTATGTCCGTTTTATATAATATCTAAGGGTCATCTTTAAAATCGTTGCCTCCAAATATCTATATTTTCACATCAGCTTCAAGATTCGACGATACGTAGATCATAAGATATAAGGATAATAAGCTCTCTTAATATACATAAGTAATACTGTTTAATAGGGCCATCTTTTAGAATGGTGGATAAGTCAAAAGGAATACAACACATAATTGCTTCTAAAAAGTTTGTATTTTGATAGCCTTTTGGCCACGTAGTTCGTAAGCTATGGATATCATAATTTTACAGGTTTTGTCGGGCGCCATCTTTAAGAATGGCGGATATTACAAAATGGCGGACATTTAAAAGTAAAAAAGGTCAAAAGTAATACAATTTAAATAATATATCTAAAAACCTCTTGTGGCTATATAATTCGTAGCTCGTAAGATATAGATAAATGGCTTAGTATATCGCCATCTTTAAAAATAGCAGAAATAATAATATTAGTAAAGGTCAAATGTAAATTGTTTATATCGCTCGCTATCCACTAAGATATGCAATATCGTTAACATTACTACTAATTGTGATATAGTTGTTGAGATATTATGACATTTGTATTGAGGACTTCCATCTTTAAAAATTGCGGATGTGTAAGAGGTACAATTCCACAAATTGTATATTTTATATCCTTGTTCAATGAGACATATATCTAAATACCATATATTGTTCTAGATGAAACAGTTATTAAAATAAGGGGAAATTAAATGTGGCGGCCATTTTTTAAATGGCCGCTAAATCACTATGGGACCAAATAGAAAAAAATGGCAACAAGGGCTTTTAAGTTCTAAATACTACTTAGACGACAATAACACTATTTGCCAAGATTATACCCACAAATATGACAATACTGAATTGTTTTGACATTTACCGACTGACTAAATTGCCGAGTAAGATTGAAAACTAATTTTCGGTGTGGAACATCGAACTAGATACGATGCTTATTACCGGTTGTTCAAAAGGACACTGGTTGTTATTAGTTAACTAACATATGCAAAAATAGCTGTTACGAAACTGACGTCTATACTTCGTTCGCTGTTATTCTTAATTATAAACTGCATAACTCAAAGGGTCAACACTTCATTTCCAAGAATAAACAATGCACTCACCGACGTGATGTGTCCA
>JAODUO010001686.1:12500-57500 GCA_025642075.2 Ridgeia piscesae | reverse complement strand
ACTCAAGGCATGGCACTGAAAAATAAAAGGAAGCTAGCCAACACTATTCATAAAATATCAAAGCAAGCAATCATATATATATATATATATATATATATATATATATATATATATATATATATATATATATATATATATTGAACGCCTTCTTCATATTTGTACGTTAGGTCTGGCATGTCCTCATCGTTATCACCATTACTATCGATTTCTTCAGAAAACACTACATCAGAAACATCGCTGCATACATTCTCCATTGCTATGCTTGGTGTGATGTCGCAGATAGTATAATAGTACCATTATAATACGAAATGGACGGTTAAATTAAAAATACTTCATAAGTTCAATATAACCTTTTGATGTTTGACAAAATAATCCATTGTCCGTGTCCTTGAAAGACGACATAATAGCAGACAGCAAATCATTGCTCAATTTTGTTGAAGTGGCTAGGAGTAAAATTTTAAATTGATATATATATATATATATATATATATATATATATATATATATATATATATATATATATATATATTATGTATGAACCTTGTAAGCAAACGTCAATGGGGTTCCACAAATCCACGTTAGTCGCTAGAGGCGCTGATACGCAAGTAGACCCTAGTTGCGTATCAGCGCCTCTAGTAACTAACGTGGATTAGTTAGCATGTTTTGCGGAACGCTTGTTTAAATCATCCTTTTCATATATATGAAGGGTAAGCTATTGACTGTGCAGGCGCGTAGCCAGCGGTAGTTTGTATGTGTGGGCATGCCGTATGTGTGGTCAATAGACAGAACAGCATGCCGTATGTGTGGTCAATAGACAGAACAGCATGCCGTATGTGTGGTCAATAGACAGAACAGCATGCCGTATGTATGGTCAATAGACAGAACAGCATGCCGTATGTGTGGTCAATAGACAGAACAGCATGCCGTATGTGTGGTCAATAGACAGAGCAGCCAAAACAACGCCATCTTGGCACTGAATTTGATCGAACGTCCCGCGACGTTTCATCGAGTGTAAATGTACATTAATGTAGACATTATGGTTTCATATTGACGGACTTATTATACGATATCAATATTTAACTACGTGTGAAGACGTAGCAGTCTCGTGTGATGCATACGGCGAGCTGTATATGATTTTAGACATTCTTTCCGGCATCGAGCCAGCACACCTGCCGTCGGGCCACCAGTCGACGTTCCATCGGCTGTAAATGTACATTAATATATAATATTATTATGCCTTCACATCGACGGACACGTTAGACTGTATCCATATTTAGCTATGTGTGAGGCTTCGGAGTGATGCGAGTTCAACAGCTGATTGTAGGATGATTTAGACAAGCGTTCCCAAAAATGTTCCGCAAATCCATGCCGCATTTTACACACGACAAGAATACATAAAAGACGGCGCAAAGACGTTACAGCGCCCTCGGACGGATTAGTTATTGTGGTACCTCATTGTTACATAAACCAACGCAGGCGCGGCACGGGAGCCTTGCGCACCATCATTCTTTTTGTCAATGACGCTGTAGCGCTTACATTTTTCCGGCGTTATAAATGTTCCGGTTGACGTTTCTGCGCATGCGCGATATATGAAAAATCATCAATGTGCAGCGAAAAGACAAAGCATTCATGGTATAAATATTACGGGTTGTTCGTTAGGATGTATATAACCTCTCAGCAAAGTTATTTGTCGCAAATTAACACGAGGCAAACAAGTTTTGAGGCATATTTTGATAGCAAGCGTAAATCACGTGACTCTATTGCGCCATAATCCGTGACAGTGATTTATAAAAAAAACCGTAATATTTTGTTGCATTGAACGACATTTTAAGAAACATTTCACAGTAATCATCATAGGAGAGTTAACGAACAGCTCGTGGCATTTATACCGAAAATGCTTTGTTGTTTCGCTGGACATTAATGATTTTACACTTAATGCGCATGCGCACAAACGTCAACCGGAACGTTTTTAACTACAAGAAAAATGTAAACGCGACAACGCAAACGATCCGTGCTGATATTAACGCCAGGGGACCGTTTCAAAAACGTCCAGGTCCGTGTCATTTATAATTAAGCGTAATATAGTATCGCGCATACAGTATTCTTTGGTCACATTTCCGTGTCCTATGGGCATGCATTTATATTTCCCAAAATTAAATAACATTTCCCATATTTCAGACCATTTGACCAACTTGGTTAGATCATCTTGTAAAGTGTCTTTATCTGCATGCGTTTTAATAGTTCTCAACAAATTGCGAATTTAAGTACTTTACTTGATAAGGCATCATCCAAATCATGAGTAAATATCACAAATAACAGGTCCCAACACCCTGTGGCACTACATTAAAAACTGGTTTCCAGTGTATTAATAATTTGTTTTTACAAGACTATCATCTATCATGTGGTATTTAATCAACGTTTCTAGTAATTTGCATAAAACTTAGATTCACCTGGCCTGTCTAGTCCTCAATCCTTTTTTGTATTATGGTGTCATATTTACTTCCTATATGATGTCGAGTTGTTCCAGTTTCTCTAGCTCTTCTTGAACAACTCAACATTATAGAGGAAGTGGTAGATGTGCCAACACCTTGGGTCAGCCCAATAGTCGCTCAGCCCAAGCCAAATGTACTTCCTATGTGCGTCAATATGCGTGAAGCAAATCAAGCTATCATACGTGAATGTCACGTGATACCGACGACTGATTACGTCATCTTTGTACTGAATGGATCATCAAACCGGTGAACGTGAATATGGAACCGCCGATGGAAAGTGGCTCGATGGAGGACGATTCCACAAACGATTATGTCCCAACTGAAGTGAGTGAGGCGGAAGAGACTCAGCTACTCCGGGCACGGTGGAACGATCTAAATACCCATCTAGTTCTACCAGGAACAGAAAGCCTACATCGATGAAAGACTACGTTAGTAGACCATAATCAACCACAGCCACAATAATGCTGTTTGATTAATGGTACCACGGTCTTTTGGGGAGCATGTGCTGGTAACTTTTGCTTCCAAAACAAGGACTGCATTAATTTGTGTATGAACACCAGTGATGCTATCAGTCAAGTAATTGTAAGAAATTAATTTTGAGTAATGAGAAGAGTGTGTGAATAAGAGACATTCAATTACACATTGAGTTGAGACTGAGAGTTAGAAGGTTTCAAAAGGAATTTAAGTTGAATTTCCTCGCTTGTTGTGTTATCGTGTTACGTTTGCAATTGTATACCTTTAAGAAATATGATCTAATAATTAATCAGAACTTGCGATAATTAATTGTACAGAGAGGAAGGATGTAATGTCGTGGCTGTTCTCAGCAATAATATGCCATAATACATTATCCATGTGTCTGGTTTACAAGAGAAACAATGTCTGCTCCCGAGACAACCGGGGAGTTAAGACAATGGCGTGAAATGATAAAGGGTTTGATAAAATCAGACCGTCTGTCTCAATGTATGCTTAGACATTAAAATATGTACCTTCACAAAGTACGCACTTTCAAGTCATCAACCATCGTATCTACTGTATTGCTTACTCCTGCAAGAAAACCTGTTTAGCATCGGTCACCATTTTCTAGTTTATTTTTGTCCCGAGATTAAACACTAACATTGTCATTAAGGCTTTGTGTGTAGCTGCCGCCACTTTTCGGAATAGGCTTCCTTTCAGTGTTAGATCAGTTGACACTATTGCACAATTCCGCCTTCATTCAAAAACGTTACATTTATTGACAATATGATTCTGATATTGAGAAAGCTTTTCTGTTTTGATGCGGTTCTGACCTTGGTTCTCTGAGTTTGGTTTCCAAGCAATTATATACAGACAGACAGACAGACAGACAGACAGACAGACAGACAGACAGACAGACAGACAGACAGACAGACAGACAGACAGACAGACAGACAGACAGACAGACAGACAGACAGACAGACAGACAGACAGACAGACAGACAGACAGACAGACAGACAGACAGACAGACAGACAGACAGACAGACAGACAGACAGACAGACAGACAGACAGACAGACAGACAGACAGACAGACAGACAGACAGACAGACAGACAGACAGACAGACAGACAGACAGACATACAGACAGACAGACAGACAGACAGACAGACAGACAGACAGACAGACAGACAGACAGACAGACAGACAGACAGACATACAGACAGACAGACAGACAGACAGACAGACAGACAGACAGACAGACAGACAGACAGACAGACAGACAGACACACACACACACACACACACACACACACACACACACATCCATAAACATAAACATAGCGAACGAAGAACTCTGTTTTTCATTGTCAACTACTATTATGCTACATTACAAATGACAGGGAATTAGCAAGAACAACGCTTACCTGTCCAAATGGTCTCTACGCCCGTTCCATACAAACTAGCTCTTTTGATGGTGTGTAAATCTTTATCTGTCCAGTACACTTTCTCCGCATATTTGTCGTATGCTATAGCATATGAGCTACTCGCTTGTATCGAGGGAATACTCCTAGTTGACCCATCTTGTAAATTTAACTGGACCAAATTCCGGTTAGCAGCGACGAGCAGATACTTCTCGTAACCTGAAAAAATACGTATATTTTGAAAATGTGCATACTGGATATTATTTCTGTGAGTATATACACCTTATTAATTTTGTCTGCACGCAATGTTGGCATTCATGCAAAACGGCTTCAACATTACTCTAGCGGTTGTTTGATAGGTGTTGCGTGGCGGAATCGCTGTGCAATATTATTTCACATTGAATCTGGTTACCGCGTGTTCGTAAATCCCCTATTGCTTCAGTGATTAAATGCGGCAGTGCCGTGGCTAATTTAGTTAGGCTTCCCGATAAACACTAGCATGTATTTGTGTGTAAAATACAGGTTATAATACCATTACATCAAATATCAGCCAACATTCAACCTGTTAATAAGTATAAGTTATAATAAGTCATAAATATGTCGAGAGGCCACGAGGTCTTGAGAAACGTTTTTCACTGATAATTCGAGCTAGAGATTGGTACGTATGCTTAGAGAAAGTCCAGACCATATAGTTTTCTGTTTTGTGTGTGTTAATTTCCACGTAATATATACAATCCAATACAATAACAATGTATTGTAACAATGTAGGGGCAATTGGTTGTGTTTCCAGTTCAGATATGTTGACAACTCAAATGGGTCCCGGGAGCTTCGTACACGGGAGGGGGTATTTGTCTCACTTGAGAAGACTGCTCTAGAGCTCAGGATCCTAGAATGATTTGTTCTCCTTTTTAAGTGGGATACGCGGGAGTTACGGGGTCAAGCTTTTTTTTCTTCAAAAAAGCTTCACACTGGACTTCTAGGCCATGAAATAAATTTGTCTCCCTTGAGTGGAGCCCCCGAAATCGAATGATGTCTTCCTTTGAATGGGACCCTCGGAATCTGTGGGCCCTATAATGTGTTTTATTGAGTTGGATCCCTGACCAATTATGGGGCGTTGAATGTGTTTTCTCACTTCAATTGTGCCCATCGACAGCATGGATCGACGTATTTGTATTGAGTACCAACATTTTGTGTATTTGTATTTGAATTAAAAATCATAGAAGGGTGTGTATTTGTATTTGTAATTGATATTTGGTTTGTATTTGAAAGGTATTTGCAAATACAATCAAATACACATAACAATGACCAACAAAAGTTAAAGCATTGTCTCACATAAACTGGCTCAGGAGTCAAGACAGAATGTATTTCACACCTGGTCAACAGTGGGCAGATTGCCCTGAGAAAATTGGGCGAAAGTGAAGCTGGTCAAACATTAGCATCAATGAATGAATGGGAAGCTAGGGAAACTTATATATAGTCATAAAGGCAGGTATTCATAGCGAATGTACTTCAAAGATTCTTGCTGTGTAAACATTCTGGGCAAAGACAAAGGAACCCAGGTTTTCTCCAGTGCAGGGGAAGAGCTGCCCACTAGTTGGTACAGATAAGGACAGTCTAGTAAACCTGCCTGCCAATTAGTCTACATCAGTCAATCACGCCTTTGTAGGAACAGTGACCCTAATCAATTCTTTAAAAAATTGATGGACTAAGGAACTTTTGTCTTTACTAGGCATGGGGTCAAATATATTTGTAAAGAATTTGATACTTTCAAGTACCTTTTCATGATCTCACGTAATGCCAACCGAATTATATTTACTGCTAGTGCTAATCACCTTTCACCAAATAATTTTTTTCAACCTTCTATTAAATCAATTTTGACACAATTTTGAGGTTGTATGTCGGATTAGGGTTAGAAAAAATTCCAACCACTGTGATATACTTGAACTATAATGGAAACACAGTCCACGTATTTGAATCGTATTTGAATGAAATGTGAAAAATGGCAATGTATTAAAATCGTATTATATTAAAAAAAGGCTGTGTATTTGTATTTGTATATGAATTGAAAATTTGTATTTGAATTGAAATCTAGAAAAGCAGTGTATTTGTATTTGATTTGGCTGAGTTGTATTTGATCAAAAATGTGTATACCTCGAGCTGCATAATAGTATAAATTTATTTTCAAGTTCATTTTGTCGATATATTAACGAGTGTTTCGCTGACTTGATACTTACCGTTATATAAAATCGTATACTTGATTTTGAAGCCGTTATTTGTTATTGAAGAGTCAGATGTGAAAGAAACAAACAGGTAATTGCCGCTGGATGTGATGTCACTCGGCAAAGTGGATCCACAGAACTTGCCCAGCAGTGGCGCTGACTCACTGGCCCCGTCGTACACTTTGACGCGGTCATAACAATTTGACTCACTGCCCTCAACGTCGAACTTCAGGAAGTCCAATTTAATTATCTAAAAACATGAACGTGAAAGAAATATTTGAGAGCAAATTCACTGTCACCGTCCGGGGAGTGAGAAGTGTTATTAAAACAAAAGACATGTGTACATTTCACGTGCAGAGTATAGCGGACATCAAGTAAACTGAATTATATCGAACGCCCAATGTTAATATTTATTAGATAGAGACACGATTATGTGGCTGAAAAGTATAATTGGCAGAAAACCAATTGTGTTTTTTTTAGAATCTCTTTAAACAAATGTGTCAATAAAAGGACGCGTGTAAGACAAGTATTTTATTTGGTTCGCATTATGAAAATGATATGTTGCTACATATTACGAATTTATGTTGTCCACTTGGTATCATTTTGCTACAACACTACGAATCACAGGAACATCAAACTATCCACGAAAATCGAAGTGTACAAGGCAGACGCGCTCACGAATCTCCTCTGTAGCTGTAAGACGTGGCCGCGGTACAGGAACCACGTCAGACAGCTTACGCGCTTTCATGCAAGGCCACTGAGGTCACTCATGATTATAAAGGCCCAGCTTCACTGGACGGGCCATGTGATTCTCATGGTCTGCTCCCGCATCCCACGTCAGCTCCTTTATGGGGTACTTGCGCGGGGACACAGCAACCTCGGGCGGCCAAAAAAGCGCTACAAAGACTGCGTCAAGTAAAACTTGAAGTAGGCTTGCGTTGCAGCGGCAGAGCTGGAACGGAGCGCCCAGGGCAGAGCCGGCTGGCGTGCAGCAACCAACAGGCCTTCAAGACGTTTGAGGAGTGCCGACAAGAGAAGATCATTGCCGCCAGGCACCGCAGAAAGGCCTCTGCATATGCGCCTTCATCAGCCTCCTTTCAGTGCCCCACTAGAGTGTGTGCATCCAGGATTGGACCGACGAACCACTCCCGCACCCATCAACGAAGACTGCACTATTGACAACATCGATTCCGATGGCAACCTACATTTCAAACATTTCAAATAGAACCATTATTCACTGGCACCTGTGGAAAATCATGCAAATTAGACTCATGTGTGATGTAAACTTCATTTACCTTAAACTTTGCGGTGTCAATCTTCCATCCACATGTCATGTCATTTTGGTACTGATACCGTGTGAGACCAAATGTTCCTCCGTTTCCTCTCAGTGTCACCAGACGGGAACATGCAGCTGGAATAGTTAAGAAAATCGTTCAGTTCGGCGGCATAAAGAATTGCTGGCATCAACAATATCATCATTGTGTAGAAATGAATATAAGTTCTTCTTCAAATGTAATGGGTTATGTTAAACATAAATAAGATTGTTTGGAATACACCCCTGGGCACTGATTTGAAACAGTAGGCAAGTTGCCTGTGTATAGAATAGTTGAGGGTAGAGACAGTGTTTATATGTACACGCAAACACCACCAGATTATGCACGATTCGACGCCTTTAACAAATACTGATGTGGAGTTGTTTTGACGAGTTGTATATGACATTTTTATGAGTGTTCTCGGTGTCATTGGCAGGATACTCTACATTGTCAGATCTGCAGCGGTCGCGCAACGTATCTACAGCATTTGTAAAGCGGATGTTTGCAGGGCAGGTCAGGTGTGCCAGGCAGCCTACCGTTCGCCCACAATAAAAGGTCGATGTGCCAATTCTTCCGCTTCTTTGTAAGTTCCTTCTCGTTCAGGCTAATATGGTCGATGTGGCCATTACCATTCGGAGTTGGCAATGCAGCTTCACACGAGAACGACTAACATGATAACATTAAAATGGCTTGGTAGAAAGGTGTTTCCTTCGAACTTTTTATATGGAAGAGCCGGTTTCAGCTATGCTTCAAAAATGGCTTGTATTTCTGACCGCAATTGATTAAGCGATATCGGAATTCCTAGCCACTAATCACACCAAGAACATCGTGTGACGGTTACTTTGCGATTTCCCTGTATTCGCCGAGCCATAGTGTATATGTCATGCTAGGTTTGTAGAAAACAGAGAACGTTTCGTTTTGCTTAAATGTTGTTTTACATATGGTATACATAATGTGATTTATGCGTTGTTTATATGTTTCAGAGAAGAAATATAAATTAAAATAAACCCTTCAAGCATCTGCTATATAACATATTTATTATCGTACGTTATAACATGTTGAATGGGTGTGAGTATTTATGGATACTTTTCTCAAACGTCTAAAGGGCAACAGGACCTGAGGGTGCAGTAATAGCATACAAAATCATTATGCTGGTTACAAAAAATACTCATTCTTGCATAGGTCATGATAAAAAAAGTAGTTATACGATAGAGTGGCTCATACTATATAGAACAATGAAAATGTTTACAAATAACATTGAAATATATCTGAAAAGGCGGGTAATAAGTAGATGGAATTATTTTTAAGACTCTCAATATGTAAAATGTTGCCGTCGATGCGAAACGCTTCCTTGTTAACGCTCGTGGTTTGTTAAACATGTGCGTTGACTCGTAATCTCGACTCACCTTCAATGTTGGGAAAACATGTCAACAACAACGCCGCTAGAGGCCACCATCGTAAACCGAAGCAGTACATCCTTCCGACGTTACGACATCTGAAATAAAACCAACGTTACCATTATTGTAAAGAAAACCTTCCATCATTTTATTAATATGAAACGGAAAGCACTTATGCACAATTTAAGGTAACTGTTTTATAAATAGATATAGATATATTTATTCTATATTAAAAAATCATCACCAAACACATTTTAAGGCACACACAAATAAAATGGTAGATCAATCTGAAAGATAGTAAGCACTATTCAAGTTGCATACAGATGGAACATTTAACAGCTTGCTTATGTTGAACTTTTATATTTGCTAATTTATATTAAAATATTGAGCTATTCGTCATCACGGGATGGGTACCTTTCAAAAATAGGTGTTTTGTTACTGGCAAAATTGTAATTTCTTTGTAAAAAGAAGAACATTAAAATGTGTTGCCCACAATATGAAGAGGCGGTGCCGAGATAAGCATAATTATACATGAAATGTAGGGTTTTGAATATTGATACCATTAAAGCGACACACGTTCTTCTCAAGGAGCTTACGTTTCCGGTTAGAAATCTATAAGTATAATTTATGGTTAATTAAATGAAGGCATGTAGTCCATAATACAATGCCTATATGTTGCTCCAACGAGATGCAATGCTAATGACTATTACAATATTCTAGTGAAGCCCAAATGAACTATGCAGCCTAGATAGCTGGGTACTAGCTTGGAGTCTGACTAAAGAACAAAGAGGATATTGACATAGGGTCACTGTCAGTACTAATCCATTCTCTGAGCAAGGGCCACAGGCCACGGGGGCACCTAGGGCCAAGTGTTTTCTTCAGTAATTAGCAATGTTATGTGAATTTATCATTACTGCTTTCCTTTGTACATACACTGACAGCTATCACGTTACCGACCGGTCAACGTCGAAAGAGCCCGGCCTGGGGGTAGCCGCAGTACCGAGTACGTTCTGGCAGTGTACATATAATTAGCATATCGTGTCAGATGCTCGGCTGATTATGTGAGGGTTTATTCAAATAAATGACGTCGTCATGCCCATTCTTCATGTATACCCGATATGATACGTCGCCTACCATGTGTATTCATTCTATTAGCTTCTGCACTTTTTCTTTTGTTGTTTTATACGTGTTTCTCAGATTCTGTGATCCGGCAAGTGTGTCTTTTCAAAATGTTGCCGTGTTTGAAAGTCTACCGCAATCTATTGTATAAACGTTCGACATCAAATTCTAGCCCAAACAGATTGCGTTCGAATGACAGTTATATAAATAATGTATGAGTCATGGTATGTCTCGAATTAATGGCGGCGACATGGGTACATGCCAATTCACCCCAGCGCCCTGGCACTCCAATAACTAATAATGGAAATTCAAGGGCACAAACCTATGAGTAACTGTACCCAATGTTGTTATTCACTGAGGCATAGAGAATGACACCAGCGCGACGATCACCTGACGCCGCGTGCTGGCCCGGTACGCCGAATCCATTGAAACGTGAGCAGTCACTGGCACACTTGTTTATTATTCTTACTTCCTGGTACATTAGCAATCAGTAATGGTTCGTGTTGGCCTTTAGCCTCGGAGACATGGCTTAAATGTACTTGACTGGAAAGATATCAATTTCAAAGTGTTCTCTACATTACCCTCGCAAGATCGTTGAGATACGTTACCACCACTGGCCGATCGTCTCCGTAAAACTGGGGAATAGACGGTGCAACTTATGTCGCCAGAGGCTACTGTTTCAGCCGTGGGAACAGCGCCACAGCCCGTCCCATTTTGAAGAAGGATACGCGACTGGTTGAAATCTGTATGTAATGACCCATTCACGTGAAACTACTTTATATGTTTCTGGGCCAAACATTTGTATAATACAACAACTCTAGATAGTGATTACACCATGATAATGTTACATGTGTAAAGCACGATATGGTAAATTGTTACGTGTTTCTGCGAGAGGCAGCCTCTTAAGAAAATATTCGTCAAAAAGATATGGTCAGTGATTCTCTGTTGTAGAAGGAACATAAATACGATGACGCAGATGTACAGCTTTACACTTTGAAGGCTAGAGATTTGGTGATACACGCACAAGTATGTATTTACACAAGCACCACGTACTCACACACACACACACACACACACACACACACACACACACACACACACACACACACACACACACACACACACACACACACACACACACACACACACACACACACACACACACACACACACACACACACACACACACACACACACACACACACACACACACACACACACACACACACACACACACACACACACACACACACACACACACACACACACACACACACACACACACTCAGGTCTCAGGTCTCAGGTCTCAGGTTGTTTACTCCAAACAGCCCAAACTTGGGCTAACGCAGGAGTTAACACACACACACACACACACACACACACACACACACACACACACACACACACACACACACACACACACACACACACACACACACACACACACACACACACACACACAGACACACACACACACACACACACACACACACACACACACACACACACACACACACACACACACACTCAGGTCTCAGGTCTCAGGTCTCAGGTCTCAGGTCTCAGGTCTCAGGTCTCAGGTTGTTTACTCCAAACAGCCCAAACTTGGGCTAACGCAGGAGTTACACACACACACACACACACACACACACACACACACACACACACACACACACACACACACACACACACACACACACACACACACACACACACACACACACACACACACACACACACACACACACACACAACACACACACACACACACACACAGACACACACACACACACACACACACACACACACACACACACACACACACACACACACACACACACACACTCAGGTCTCAGGTCTCAGGTCTCAGGTCTCAGGTCTCAGGTCTCAGGTCTCAGGTCTCAGGTCTCAGGTCTCAGGTCTCAGGTTGTTTACTCCAAACAGCCCAAACTTGGGCTAACGCAGGAGTTACACACACACACACACACACACACACACACACACACACACACACACACACACACACACACACACACACACACACACAGACACACACACACACACACACACACACACACATACACACACACACACACACACACACACACACACACACACACACACACACACACACACACACACGCACTCACATAAATACACGTTCACAAACGCACGCAACACGCACCTTGTAGCAACCAACACTCACTCGCCATATGCATGTCCGTGCATACGCATCCTGACATGGTCCCATTGATTGGAGGCCAAACAACTCCGCTGTTGTTGTTGTTATTGTTGTTGTTGTTGTTCATTGATCCATGCAAAACAATTTCAATGTGACAGTCATCTGTGGCTGTTTACGGCCCACGAACGATAACGACATTAAAATGAGTGCTGGGTCTATGACAGATGTTTTTAATCAATTACTTCCTTGTAGGCCAACGTGATTATGTATATTTATCCTTTATTGAGTAGTCGTGTCATATGACGGTTCGCCGTCTGCATATAATGGGTGGGAATTTATAACTGCCTAAAAGCTTCATTCGTACACTTAAACGGAACCTTCCAAGCTATTAGTTGACATACCATTCCATTCATGGATACGGACTAGCATCCACAGGTTGTGATTGTGAAGACCCAATTTCTCAGCAGTTGGGTCATGTTTAATACATTTCTAAATGATAATAATCGTTTTGTTAAAAATGTTATTGTTGCATATTTATTCTCACTTTACCAGCTGACACAGAATGCGTTCTTCATGTTATATATATATATATATATATATATATATATATATATATATATATATATATATATATATATATATATATATATATAATATATATAATATAAGCAATCAGTCTATCTCTGTATGGATACAAGTGTGTTTCTTCCTATATCACCATAAAGACAAATACGCCATTTACAAATATGTAAATGAAGATAGGCACAGTGTTAAGTTATTAAAGGGAAAAAAGTCAACGCGTTCGTGATATTGGTCTAATCATCATCATGCTGTCGGTCGCGATGCGACAAAGACTGTTTCCATCTCTTGTCTACTGTTCTCCATTTATCTCTCTGCTGTGAGAGTGATGTCCATGTCTCGGTCTTTATGTCTCTCAGCTTCAGGTTTCTCTTGATGATATCCTTGAACCGGAGACGAGGGCGCCCTCTCTTTCTGTGACCAGAAGACAGTTGAGAGTAGAGAACCTACTTTGGTAGCCTGTTTGATGGCATCCTTATGAGGTGTCCAGTTAGAAGATCTTGCAAAGATGGCAGCCCTGTCCTTTCGAGTATTTCCTTTTTTGTCACTTTGTCCATCCAGGTTATCCTCATGATCGAACGCAGATGTCGCATCATGAAAGCTTGCAGCTTTTCACATCTCTTCTGTACAGTGTCCAGGCCTCGGCTCCATATGGACAGCACGACTTCACGGTATATCTTGCCTTTAATCCGCATGGACACATGGTGGTTGTTCCAGAGTGTCTGGCGTAGTCGGCCGAAAGATGCACTACCATTGGCCATCCTCCTCTGTATTTCACCGTCAATGCATGCATTACTTGATATAGTGTTTCCGAGGTAGATGAATTCCAGAACAGATTTCAGCTTGTTTCCATCAACCATGATATCCTCCTCTCTGGTTTTTGAAGAGTTGGGTTGGTACAACACCTCGGTTTTCTTGATGTTAATCTTCAGGCCGAGCTTCTTTGACGCATCGGAGAAAGCATCCACTATTTTCTGCATCTCCTCAGCAGAGTGGGCAACCAGTGCATTGTCATCCACGAATAGCAGCTCTCTCATCAGTATCCGAGGAGTCTTGGTCTTCGCTCTGAAGTGTGCGACGTTGAATAGGTCAGCGCTTTGTCTGGACGGTATGTAGACGCCATCCCCCATGTCTCGGAAAGCCTTGTCGAGCATTGCTGATAGGAAGATGGAGAAGATCGTGGGGGCCAGTACACAACCTTGCTTGACCTCATTTGTGACACTGAACGATTCCGAGACTTCCCTTCCAACACTAATATTCGCCATCATTCCGGTATGTAGTGCATCGATCATAGTTGTGAACTTCTCTGGGCAGCCATACACCCTCAGTAACTGCCATAGCCCGGTCCTCCCATTTCTATCGAACGCCTTACTGAAGTCGACAAATGCCATGTAGAGTGGTCGGTCTTGCTCAATGCACTTTTCTTGTAGCTGTCGGAGACAAAATTAATATCATATCCACCGTGCTCCGGTTTCGTCTGAAGCCACATTGTGTCTCCTGTTGAGGAGGATCCTGGCGAAGATCTTGCCTGCTATGGAAAGAAGAGAGATTCCTCTATAGTACCCACACTCTGTTCGATCACCTTTCTTGTAGACGGCTACAATGCTGGCATCATTCCATGCTTGTGGTACAGAACCCACCTCCCAGGCATTGGTGATTAGTTGGTACAGTCTGCTGAACATATTGTCTCCTCCGTGCTTCCAAACGTCTGCAGGAATACCATCTCCTCTAGGTGGTTTGCCATCTTTTAGGCCGGCGATTGCTCTAGCCATCTCATCCATGGTTGGAATCTCATCGAGGCTTGTCTTGGTAATGCGCTGAGGATGTTGTCCAGACGTTCCTGGTCTATGTCGCCAGGGACGTTTAGTAGCTTCTGGAAGTGTTCGCTCCATCTTGCCACAATTCTCTTGCTGTCAGAGAAGGTCTCAATTCCATCTGTTGATTTCAGGTGAACAGGTCCCTTCTTTTTGGGTCGCCACACTTCATGCACACCATTGTAGAAGCCCTTCACGTTGTTTTGTGTCAGCAGCTCTCTGCAGCTCCATTGCCTTCCTTTCCCATCAGTCTGACTTTAGTGCACGGGTGTGTTTTTGTAGCAGTCTGCGGGCATCTTTGTATGCTGCAGTGGTGGATCTCGTGGTTTGCAACACTCTCTGGTGGGCTTGGTCTCTTCTGCTCATAAGAGTCTGTAGCTCCTGGTCGTTGGGGTCGAACTGGTCCTGGTGTTTTCTGTCTGGCTTGCCAATATATGTCTTGGCTGTGTTGTATACGACCTGCTTCAGAGCTGCCCATTCCTCGTCTGGTGTTGAGTTTTCCTTGTCCTCCCATTGGGCGATCCGGTATGGTGATTCGTGCAGATGTACATTTCATGGAAGCTGCTAGCAAAATGTGTTGAAGTGCCGCTGGCTTTTGCAAGTTACTAGCGACACTCTCTCGGGGTACAAATAGAGGTCTCACACCGGAAAGAACATGTCAAGACAGGCGCAAACAATTTGTCCCTGCAGTGGCTGGTCGAGAGATGTTGGGAGTTCCATACATCAACCGCCCTTGGTGCTGCCACAGTGACATGGTTTTCTGGTTAGGGTTTGCGCCCTTAGCCTTCGGTTCTGTCAAGAACCTGTGCCACAAGGCAGTAGTTTACAACTCTGCATGGTAGGGGCGTCAAACTCCCTGAGGTATTGCAATACCTGTAATACCTGCATACTATAATTGTTTATGTGTCTAATAGAATTGATAACAAGTAACAACTTCCAACAATAATCATAGTTTTAATGTCAGTTGTTTTACTGAAACATAATATAGAACACATAGCCATCGAAAGTCTATGGGCTATGCCATTTTATCAACAGAATGACGTAGCGTAGTGGAACTGAAATGTGCATACTGTTTTTTTTAATTTTTGCCCCAACCATGAAAACAACAACAACAAAACATCCGCCAAACTTCTCACATATCGTACATGCATATATATATATATAAATATATATATATATATATATATATATATATATATATATATATATATATATATATATATTTTTGCACAAAAAATTAAATATTTAAGGGCCATTTTTTAAATTTAAAACCCTTACACCAATTTCCAATGTGTAGGAGGGAAAATTTGGGATTTGTTTGGTGTGATTTTAATATACGGCATTTGAGGTATGGTTTACTTGTTTTGTTTATAATTACGCCAACAACCATTTTGTTAGATGACAGTGCTAAGTATATGAGGATGGATTTAATTCCTGTACACTATGTTGTGGGACTGCTCCTTAAGGTTTAGTTTGTAGCCGTGGTCTTAACAGGACTTTGTTCTCCCGTGCATAGCCGCGCAACTAGAACATTCATCTGGGTCAGTAGGGATATAAAAGAAGCAAGGGAAAAAACTCAACACGCCTTTTTAGAAAAAAAAACCACCAAAAACACCACATCCCACACCACACCACACGCAACACCACGCCGCACGACGCACACACACACACCCCACACACACACACCACACACGGGACCCCGCCCCACGCCCCACGCACACCCACCACACCACCCACCCCGCCCCAAACCCCACCCCACCCACCACACCACACCACCCCACACCCCCACACCACACCACACCACACCACACCACACCACACCACACCCACCCACCCCCACACCACACCACACCCACCACCCCACCACCCCCACACCACACCACACCACACCACACCACACCACACCCACACACCACACCACACCACACCACACCACACCCACACCCACACCACACCACACCACACCAAAAACCCACACCACACCACACCAAAAACGCAACCACACCACACCACACCACACCACACCAACCACAACCCCACCACACCCCACGCAACGCCCCGCACACGCACCCCACACCACACCACACACCACACCACACCACACCACACCACACCACACCACACCACACCACACCACACCACACCACACCACACCACACCACACCACACCACACCACACCACACCACACCCCACCGCCCGCCACCCCCACGCCACGCCACCGCCCACCCCCACGCACCCGCACCCCGCCACGCCACGCCACGCCACGCCCCACCCCGCACAAGGGCCCCGACCCGCCACCACACGCCCCCGCCACGCACCGCACCGCCCCGCACCCGCCACGCACCGCCCCGCCCGGGGGCCCGGGACCGCACCGGGGCCCCGCCACGCCAGCCCCGCACCGCACTTTTTCTTTCCCGCCCGCACCGCCCGCCCGCCCGCCCGCACCGCACAGCACCGCCGCCCGCCCGCCCCGGCCCGCCCGCCGCCCCCGCCTTTTTCCTTTTTTTGGGGAAAACCCAACCTGCCCGCCCGCCCCGCCCGCCCGCCCGCCCGCCCGGCCCCGCCCGCCCGCCACGCCCGCCCGCTTTCGGAAGGCCAAAGCACACCGGGACCCGCCCGCCAAAGCCACGCAACCCCCGCACGCCGCGGCCCGGGGCGCACATACCCAACCCCATCCACCCCAAAACCGCCCGCAAACCCCTTTGCACACAACCCCATTCAAACACCCCAACACGCCCCGCCACCCCGCCACACAAACACCCACACCACACCACACCCCCCACCCACCCACCACACCACACCACACCACATTTACACCCCACCACACCACACCACCCACCCACACCCCACCACCCCACCACACACCCACACCACACCCCCCACACCACACCCACCCACCCACCCCACCACCCCCACACCCCCACCACACCCACCACCCCCACCCACACCCCCACACCACACCCACCACACCACACCACACCCACCACACCACACCACACCCCCACCCACCACACCACACCACACCACCACCCCCACACCACACCACACCACCCCCAAAACCCCACCAAACCACACCCACACCAACACCACACCACACCAACACCACACCCCACACATTCACACAAAACACCACATCGCACGAACGCACGCACGCCCCACGCACCACATTTAAAAAACACCACACCAAAACACACACACACACACACACACACAAACACCCACATTCCCCACACAACACACACACACACACACACACACACACACACACACACAAACACACCACACCACACCACACCACACCACACCACACCACACCACACCACACCACACCACACCACACCACACCACACCACACCACACAACACCACACCACACCACACCACACCACACCACACCACACCACACCACATCACATCACATCACATCACATCACACCACATCCCACCACACCATACACCACAACACACACACACACACACACACACAGACGCACGCACGCACGCACACGCGCACGCGCACGCGCACGCGCACGCGCACGCGCACGCGCACGCGCACGCGCACGCGCACGCGCACGCGCACGCGCACGCGCACGCGCACGCGCACGCACACGCACACGCACACGCACACGCACACGCACACGCACACGCACACGCACACGCACACGCACACGCACACGCACACGCACACGCACACGCACACGCACACGCACACGCACACGCACACGCACACGCACACGCACACGCACACGCACACGCACACGCACACGCACACGCCAGCACACGCACACGCACACGCACCGCACACGCACACGCACACGCACACGCACACGCACACGCACACGCACACGCACACGCACACGCACACGCACACGCACACGCACACGCACACGCACACGCACACGCACACGCACACGCACACGCACACGCACACGCACACGCACACGCACACGCACACGCACACGCACACGCACACGCACACGCACATTCACAAACTCACAAATGCACCACTCACTCGCCACATACAAGCCCGTGCACACGCGTGCAGACTTGGTCCCATTGATTGGAGGCCAAACAACTCCGCTGTTGTCGTTGTTCATTGATCCATGCAAAACGGTGTCGATGTGACAGTCGCCTGCGGCTGTTTACGGCCCAGGAACGACAACGGCATTAAAAGGAGTGCTGGGTCTGTGACAGATGTTCTCAACCAATTACTTCCTTGTAGGCCTACGTGATTATGTCTATTAACCCTTTGTTCAGTATTTGTGTCATGTGACGGTTCGTTACATTAACGTTTGCATTTGGTTAGAACCGTTTGATTTTGGTTACGGTTAAATCTCTAACGTTCCCGAAAAGTGGTTTTTTCTTTGGTTAAAACTGAAAAAGTTAAATTAACGCTAAACATACCACCAAAATAACGTTCAAAACACGTTCGCATTTAAACGTTTCTGCTCACATTTCATTAACGTTAGATTAACTGCAGCGTGCCCCAGCAGTATATCAGACCACTACAGTGTCGATTTCCGTCTATCGTCGACTAGCCCTGTGCCTGCTCGCGCAGTGAAACAGCTGCGTGATTTTCCTTAACTTGATTTCGTTCGCTTCGAAACTGACCTTTCGTCACGTCTTGCGTCTGTAGACACTACTCTAGATGTGAATACCATGGTTGGCCAGTACGAGCATGCTGTTTTATCAACCATTGACTTGCATGCCCCACTTACTGTGAGAATGGAAGCTTGCCGACGCTAGGAACCGTGGTACAATGACGACATCCATGAAGCCTGGGCCTTAAGACGTGCAAACGAGAAGAGATGGAGATCAACGAAACTCGAGGTGCATCGTCAGATTTTTTTTGAGCATCGAACAGCGGTCAACAACATGATCAAGCGAGCGAAGCGTGCTCACTGCGAGTCAGTGTTGTCTAAACTTGTCAGCACTTGACCAGCGAACATGCTTTCGTGTAGTTAACACTCAGCTAAAGCCCCGGGAATAATTCTTCCACAATCCACTAACACTGAAGCACTGTGCAATGAATTCGCAACCTACTTTGCAGAGAAAACACAAGGAATTAGAATGCAGATAAGCAAAACGCTGACCAATGACGAAGATTCTTATATCGACTTTGGCAGCCAACGTTTGTCAAACGAACTCGATTGACTGCTAGCTACGAGTGAAGAGGAAATAAAGAACATCATCAGACTGTGCCCTTCAAAGATATGCAGTCTAGACTCCTGCCCCACTGATCTGTTGAAGAAAACATTAGGTGTACACGTTCCTTATCTGGTGGCAATAGAGCAAACATAGCATTCGTTGGTAGAGTATTAGAGAAAGTTGCAGTTCGTCGTTTGCGTGATCATCTCACTTTGAATGGGCTGCATGAAGAATACCAATCGGCATATAAGATGCTTCACAGTACAGAAACATCTCTACTTCGTGTTCAGCATGACATTTCTAGCGAATTCGACAAGAATCGAGCCATGGTGGTTGTCATGTTGGACTTATCAAGTGCGTTTGACACGATTGACCATGAACATTTACTAACATTATTGCATGACGATTACGGTGTGCGTGAAACGGCGTTATCATGATTCCGGACGTACTTGGAAGACCGCACCCACTGTGTCCAGATAGACTCAAAAACATCCGCGACTATTCCGCTACAGAGTGGTGTGTCACAGGGCTCGGTCATGTTCACTCTTTATACCACCCCAATGCAGCGGATATTCAAAAGACATGGCATAAAATACCATAAATATGCCGACGACATTCGATTATATGCGTCGTACAATCCCGCTAGACTAGGCGACCAAGTGGAAACTGCGAGGCGACTCACAGACTGTTTTGGGGAAGTCACACGATGGATGGCGTTGCACCTGTTGAAACTAAACGATGAAAAAATAAGATGATGATCTTTACATCAAAATATCATCTGAAGACGTACGGGAGATGGTACGGTTTCAGCATCAGACCGCATAAGGAATCTAGGAGTTCACATGGACCAACATCTGTCGATGACAGATCATGTGACTGCTGTGTGTGCCGCATGTAACTACCATCTATACAGACTGTCATCAATACGGTACTACCTAACAACCGAAGCCGCGAAAAGTGCAGTTAACGCTCTCGTCACTTCTCGCCTGGACTACTACTGCAACTCACTGTTACATAACATCCCGTTATCACAGACAGCTCGGTTACAGCGTGTCCAGAACAATGCAGCCAGGCTAATAACACGCACCAGTAAACACGACCACATCACACCAGTGTTAAAGGAGCTGCATTAGCTGCCAGTTGAGAGCCGAATCGCCTTCAAAATGTTGGTAATGACGTTTAAGTGCATGAATGGTTTGGCGCCGTTTTTTCTTGCTTAACTTGTTCAACCACGAAAGCGTGACGGACGCCTACGCCAGAACTATGCGCCAACATTGCACCAAGACATAACTAAGAAGTGTATTGGTGATTCGGCATTTGGCGCAGCAGCACCACGAATGTGGAATGAATTACCTGTAAACATTCGTGAATCTGGAACATTATCTATGTATAGAAAATATTTAAAGATCTATATTTTTATTAGACATTTTAATTAATTCAAATTGTTGTTAAATGACGGACACTGCTTTAGAATTTGGAGTGATTGTTATACACGTTTTAATCAGTGTTTATGTTTTAGATTGATGTATAGATAATTTACATACACAGATTTAGTAAATGTTTTAATTTTATATTAATTGAAAACATTACAGAGGTTTAGTACTATACATCTTTAAAACAGTGCTTAATTTATTTTAAATTGATTTATATGATTTATATAATTTACATACAAAGGTTTACTAGTGTACATCTTAAAACCAATTTTTTTAGATTTATATTAATTTATATAATTTACATTTATATTTATTAATACATTTATTATGTCTTGTACAGCGCATCGATCCGCCATGCGTGAATTAGAACTATAAAAACAGTATTAATTTTATTATTATTAACATGTGCGTGCTATCTGAGAAGTAGATCATTCATTCATGTCTTTGTATTGTCCGCCACATGAAGCTAGTGGTCAGTAAGACCAGTGTATGGTGTTCGCTCTCTATTATCACCAAATGGATTTGAGTTCTGCTCAAAATAACTGCATTATGCAGTTTGTGTAAATTTCTGGAACCACTGAATGAAGGACTGGTTGGGTAGAAAAAAAGGATTGCAATAGTCTATTCTAGTCTATTCTAGTCTAGTATATTCTAGTCTAGTATATTCTAGTCTAGTATATTCTAGTCTAGTATATTCTAGTATATTCTAGTCTAGTCTAGTCTAGTCTAGTCTAGTCTAGTCTAGTCTAGTCTAGTCTAGTCTAGTCTAGTCTAGTCTAGTCTAGTCTAGTCTAGTCTAGTCTAGTCTAGTCTAGTCTAGTCTAGTCTAGTCTAGTCTAGTCTAGTCTAGTCTAGTCTAGTCTAGTCTAGTCTAGTCTAGTCTAGTCTAGTCTAGTGTAGTCTAACATCGCAGTTGCAATAAAATAACAGTAAGCGACATTCTACAGAAATAACGACAGCCAGTGTTAATGTTCACTGAGGCGCACAGATTGATATCAGCGTCACGCTCCACTGGTGCTGTGTGCAGGCCCGGAACGCAGCATCTAAGCAAATATGAGCAATTACTGTATATTTACTTCCTAGTGCACGGCTACTGAGTAGTCGTATATTGCGGCGTTTCACCTCGGTGACATAGTAAATAATTATGTACTAAGCGGAACGTATTTGAAAATAAGTCAACATTCTAAAAATCTGTCCCTACATCCAAAGAAACCGTTGCTTTGTGTCTCCTTCCTATCGTGACAGGTGACAGGTGACACGTACGGGCAATGCACATAAAAGGTCGAATGCATTAGTTGTAATGTATCATTCACTACCTATTTTCCCCCACACATTCGGCTTTGACAAACTAATATGTACACATTGCACCGGTACTAATATGTGTTATATAAACGTTCTTGTTCTTAACTCAAATAGCGACATACTAAAGAACAGTAAACGATACACATTGGAATGTTGAGGTCCTATGTGATGATGTTAGTACATTTTTGTAAATATAATATTCGTTATAAACATATACCGCTGTTTATTTATAGGCAGATCACTTGACTCATAACGTTATGTTATTGTATGATAATATCAATCCTATATACGCTTCATCGGTAGACAAGGTTTGCACGGTGAGTCCAGTCTTTGCTGGGTATGTCTTCACACAATGTGAACGTGTATAACTAGAATGTGTTACGGGTGATTTTGTAATCTTTTTAGCCTCACTATTAATGGTTATGTTTATTAGTTTGTTGGATTTAACTGACCTTGTGCCAATTCGAGTTATGGACCACCATTTAATATAAAATTATGGCTAGATCCCAAGGTGCTCGGGTCAATGTCTCTTCGTTTCACAGTGGATCTAAGAACGTCTTTATAGCTTAGATGCCGTCCTCCTTTATACAGATTGGCACGGCTCAGGGTTTTATTTAGACAAAACCTTGCATACGCATTCACGTGTCAGACATACACAATGAATAGTCCAATTGCTGCTGTACGGTGAATGCTTCAATACTTGCCAAGTGAACCTCTTCTAGAACACTGCTATTTGCTCGTTCTTCTCTCATGCCAAATGATAGGCAATATCTTTTCATCAACAGCGTTAGCAATATTATTGTGATGCCTTGATGTATATCTTTAATGTATTCATATTTCAACCCCGTAGAGAAGCGCGGGAAGTCCAACAGGTTGTTTAGACTTTTCTTATTGTATATTGCTTGATTTATAAGTTATCAAAGATGCGGGTTCATATGCAAACAAAAGCTGCTCGCACGATATAATCCGTGTTGATTTTCGTTATCAGCGTGAGCCTTCCAAGAGAGGTGACTTCCCATACACACTCAAATATGCATGCCTGCACGTGCGTCGTCCACACACGCACATACATAGACACTCACCCACACCCACCCACACACTCCCACACACACACACACATACACACACACACACACACACACACACACACACACACACACACACACACACACACACACACACACACACACACACACACACACACACACACACACACGCACGCACGCACGCTCGCACGCGCGCGCTAGCAGGTCGAAACGTGCATGGCAGGCAGGTTGATAAACAAATACATTTACTGTTGTTGTTCATTGATGCATGCAAAGATATCGGCGTGGGTTGCAGTCGCTGTTTGCGGCCACCGCATGCCGACGCCATTCAAAGCACGGTCTGTGGTAGGGGTTGTTAAACATGATCAGTCTGTTTACCCTTTATTCGGGGATCATAGCATATGACGATTATGTGTCTGCATATAATGTATGGCAACGTACGATTCTCGAAGATCGCGATACACATAATCACATCCGTTTATGTACGAACACGGAATAATGTTTCTTATGGCAGTTGTAGGTTCATTGTGTTAGTAAGCTGCGGTTTTGTTGCCGCAGGTCATAACTAGTGGTCACTTTTATTACATTTCTAAACGACAATTGTTGCACATTGGTCATGTTTACCTGCTGCCAGAGAGCTGTGTTGTAATGTTTCACAGACGGTTATGTTTCGGTTATTTATATCATCGTGCTTTGCCAACAGTATGCACAGGTTTCAGGTTCTAAACTGTTCGTCTCGAAAGTAAGAAGTACATGTTAGTATGAAAGAAGCCGAGTGAAACGTAGCCAATATTGTCTACTGTCTGGCCATTATAGTGTGAAGGTACATTTGCTGACTGTCACGATTAGTTATTTGTAAGGATATTCAACTTCGGTTAGTTATGTCTTAGAGTACTTGAGATGGATCCCGTGAACCATGAGGCGCACGGGGACGATGATGGTACATGACTCAGTTGTATAAGTGTGTCTGTCCGGCCCTGACTACAAGTAATATTATAGTCCTGACAGTCCTGTAAAGAATATACTATATATAAGCTAACGTAAAAGTTAACTGTAATAGTGAGTGATTTGTTTAAACTTGTTCTAGTATCGTGATGATATTACTGGATGGTGTAAACGTTTGCTTATAACAGAAACTATATACATTTCACCCACACCACACATTTTACATATTAACTTTGCAGTTGCTATTTCTCAGGTGAAATATCTTTATTTAACGTGTTTGATATGGAGTAAAATGCAAAGCATAGTGACAAATAGGAAATATATTTAGGAGGCACCCTTTTGAAAAAATTATGCCCTTAAAGCAAATGGGAAGAGCAATAAATACCCTTGTTTCTTAGGACTAGCTTGATACGTCGAATTTTCTTAGTTGTAGATGTTCATAGTACTAGCGATATACTAAAACGTGCCAGAAATGTTTGCAAAACGTATATTATCACACTAAGCTGGAATTAAGCAATATCCACTTTAACCTTGGATACGGAATGGAACACCTGACCGGGCGCTACAGATCAGGTGCTAAGCAAATCACACAAAGGAATACCGTCAGCTCTGGCCAAGTGTTGCACACAATGTAGCCTTCAGCTGCTAGTAAGACGATACGCGCAACACTGACAACATATTATTATCAGCTGTCAGACGACGCTATCAGAATAAGCAGGCTGGGTTGCGTGCTTTAAAGACCATTGCGTGAGACTAGCATACACAAAAAGCGGCTTGCCTTGTTCATGCACGTCACGAAACCATAGCTCCTGTGCAATAATCAAGTACATACAAGATTCTTAGATCGCTGGGTAATACAACATACTTCAAACCGTGTATAGAATGTTGCTAACAGCATGGTCAGGAAGGACACCATCACTGCAAAACATTCCTGCTGAGTGGAATATTAAGTTAAATAACCGTTTTAACTGTTTTGCGAACGTTTACATACATGTACGACATGAACTTAATTACTTGTTTGATAATATGTATTAATGTTTATGTCACGTTGGCGTATATTTTTTTAGAAACATGATTTTGGCAATGCTATCGGTTATTAAGTCTGATCAGCAATGTATGTGTCTTTTTTAATGTGGACACGTTCCCCAAGTTAATTTGTTTTGCTTTAAAAGTTCGTCTAATACAAAACGTATTCTTACCTTTCTGTTCCGCAGTCGTTTCTGAGCAAAACCGTCCCTCATCTACTACCTGTTTGTGTGTCGACCCACTCTTGTTGTACAACTGCGTAGAGTCGCAGGACTGCTGCTTTGTATATGAAACGGTCACGTGCTACGCACTATCAGTACAGTTAAGTATACCTTTCACTACAACCATTCAGGTCAATGTTAAAACGCGGTGTAACCGGACGCCATCATACGTGACTTGATATGATCGACCATTCGGTTAATCGTTTGCATACAAAAGCGTTAAGTGGGGGCTGAAACTACATTTGGAATTCTTTATTGTTTGCATATCGTTGTAATTTAATGTAACGTTTTTAGTTCGAATACGCATACAACAGCAATACAACTATAAAACGCCTTTGTTGCATTATTTATGTGTTTGTACTAATTGGTCAATGTGTATGGTTATTTTGCAAGTAGTGTTACCTGTTAAATTTGTGATGGTGCATTAGTAAGGTTTTAGTATTGTACTTATACGATCATTTTTAATGTTGAATATACTTTGGTTTATAAACTTGTATTAGGTCTCCCTTGGTCAGTCAACATTCATTTTCAATTATCTTCTTCTTCTTCTACCATATATAATATCACATTCGTGTATTCGCGTAATGATGTTTACTGATGAAGTTAATCGAAAACAAACATTTACTTGAGCGCAACATAACAGCGCTCAGTGGTCAACGATATCCAAGATTGAAAAACATTATTTACAATATCGCGTGGCTCCGTATTCTTCACATCATGGTCACATACTCTCTAAATGGTATGTTCTTATGTTATGGAAATGTTTGCTATAGGGTTTCAAATCTCCTTTGACGCCAGGTTGATGTGAATAAAGCGGTTATAAAATAACATGAACAGTCTCAGAGCGGAGAGTTCATGGGCAAGTCGGTGCTTCGCTGCTGCCACAAGTTACTACAACGAATCCAGCAGCCACAACGCACTGTTACGCAAACTAGATGTGGCAGAATGCTATGCTAAATACGGAAGTTAGCTAAGGCAAACTAATAATTGACTTCTCCTGTCGCGACTGCGTCAGCCGTGCTTATACGTATATACGACTGGTGGGAATCCCAATATAACGACCCGTTCGCATCCTAAACATTGCATGTAATACTAGCCACAATTCGTTTAAATATCTTACTATTAAGGTCACCTAACTTGGCGACAACATATTTAACAAGATTTAACAAGATTGCCACCTAGAGATTCAACTCTAGATGGCAGGTGGACTAGGAAGCCATTTGGCTTATCGAGAGTCCAACCTATCTATCTAAGTATACCCCGCCCTTCTTAGGTATATGTCGATTTTATTTTTAAATATATTAACACTACTAGCACCTACACAATCAGCTGATAATCTGTTCCATTCGTTTACTGTTCTTTGTGAAAATGAAAATTTTCTAATATCTAGTCTACACTGCTTCTTTGCTAATGTAACTCCATGTCCTCTGCCCTTTCTCTTCCTTGACTGTGAAAAAAATATTTCTGTCAATATTTTCATATCCATTCAATATTTTAAACACCTCAATCTGATCTCCTCTCAATCTTCTGGTTTCTAGTGTTGTTAAACCACATTCTTTTAGACGCATTTCATAACTAATATTCCTGAGTTTTGGTATCATTTTGGTTGCTCTCCTTTGTACTCTTTCTAGCATATCAATATCCTTCTTGCGATATGGCTCCATGTTGTATACAATATTCTAAGTGAGGCCTAACTATTGTTTTATACAGCGGTATTATTAGTTTTTTTTCTTTGTACACTATATTTCGCCTAATTAATCCAAAATTTGGTTTCCTTCGCTGCTCAATTCCACACTGCTCTGATACCTTCATGTCAGACTAATAGTTAACCCTAAGCCCCTTTTCGTTTAAGGTAGCATTTATTACAGTATCACCCATTGTATATTGTGCATCTTCATTCCATGTTGTGAAGGCACTTACACTTTCCAAAATTAAACAGCATTTGCCACTTCTCAGACCATTCTATCAACTTATTAAGATCATCTTGTAAATGCTGTCTATCTGCACCACTTTTAATTTTCCTAAACACTTTTGTGTCGTCCGCAAACTTCAACACCTTGCTTGTTGTGTCATCATCCAAATCATTGATATATATTAAGAATAAAATAGGTCCCAGTACTGATCCCTGCGGTACTCCACTCAAAACCGCTTTCCAGTTTGAAACCTCCCCATCAACTACTACTCTTTGTCTTCTATCAATAAGCCATTTTTCTATCCAGTTGATCATTCCATTTCCTATGCCATGGGCCTTTAGTTTAAGTAGTAGCCTTTGGTGTGGCACTTTGTCAAAGGCTTTTTTAAAATCTAAGTAGATTATATCTACTGGTGATCCCTCATCTAGCCACTTTGTGACATCTTCCAAAAAACATAACATTATTTGTTAAGCATGACCTCGCTTTTAAAAACCCATGTTGAGATGGGTTTATCAATTTATTTTTAACAAGAAAATCAACCAGGTGATCTTTAATTAGTCTTTCTAATAGTTTGCAAATCACCGATGTTAAACTCACTGGTCTATAGTTCTCTGACTTGTTTCTCCGAACCTTTTTTAAATAATGGTATAATGTTTGCTTCTTTCCATTCTAACGGAACTATTCCCTCCTCTAATGACAAATTGAACACAGTTGCAAGCGGTATGCTGATTTGTTCTACAATTTCCAATAGTAATTTGGGAGGAATCCCATCCACTCCAGGTGATTTATTATCCTCCATATCTCTTATTTTCATAGCTACCATTGTTGGGGTTACTATTAGTTGTCCTAAATAGTCAAACTCTCTCCCTTTGAACTTAGTCTCAAGTACTGGTAATATACTAATATCTTCCCTGGTAAACACCGAACTAAAGTACTCATTTAGGTTTTCTGCCATTAAGAATCCCTCTGTTATTATGTTTCCATCACTACCTTCTAGAGGACCGACCTTATCCTGAACTTTCTGTTTACTTCGAACATACGCATAAAAACTCTTGCTGTCATTTTTATATTAAAAGCAATTTTGTTCGTAGCTTTTTGAATTTCTAATTTCAGCTGTAGCTTGATTAAGTGCTTCTTTATAAATGCTATAGTCTTCTTCACTTCCGGTATGTCTATATGCCTTCCACATCATTTGCTTGTACTTGATTTTTCTAATGGCTTCCTTCGATAAGTGTTTCTTTTTTGACCGTTTCCCCTGTTTTTTCAAGGGGACAAATTTGTCAACGACGAAGTCAATTTCACTCTTTAAAATATTCCAGCATTCTGTTGCTGTCTTATTCTTCAGTGTGTTATTCCAGTCTATCTTTGCTAAATATTCCCTCATGTCCTTATATCTTCCTTTGTGAAAATTTTTCCTGTACCTTATTTTTCTATTCCGTTCTCCCTTTACTTTGATGATAAAATGTATCTGGTTGTGATCACTCACCCCAGTGGCTCACATATCTTGACATTATCACAAATTCTTCTGTGAGCTCAATACTATGTCTAACACGTTCTCGCCCCTGGTTGCTTCTAACACATGTTGAGAAAGGAAACTATCTTGTACTAAATTTAAAAACTCTTGATCCTCTCTCCCGGTACTCTGTAGAGATGTCCACTGTATATGCCCATGGTTAAAATCCCCCATAATAATACAGTCCCGTTTACTCACTTCTTTGATAGCGTTATGTATTTTTTCATTCTCTTCCATGCTTATGTTTGGACTCCGATACACTAACCCAACAGTTAATGTTGACTTTCCTGTAACTATGTTACACCAGACAGCTTCTTCACATTCTGCCCTTTTTTTAATTTTATTTCATAAGCTTGGATGGATTCTTTAATATATAAAATAACTCCGCCTCCCCTTCTTCCTAATCTATCTTTCCTAAACATTACATACCCTGTCATTCCTAATTCGGCATCTGATATATCGGGTGTGGCCCAAGATTCAGTTATACCTATTATTGAGGGTCAATATCTTCTACCATAATGTTTAGTTCATTTCTTTTGTTTACTATGCTCCTTGCATTTAAACAAACACATTTATAACCAAATTCCGTAGGGCTTTCCAGGCTGTTCTTTGCTGATGTCTTTTTGCTATCTTTATCTATGCCTCTAGTATTTGGCTTCTCTGTGTATCCCCCTGGAAACTAGTTTAAAAGTTGCAACCTGTTCCATTATTCATCGATCGAAGAAGATTCTCGGAGAACACTGCTGCGCCCTTTCCGCTTAGATGGAGGCCATCTCTCATAAACATGTCTTCTTTACCAACAAAATATCCCCACAAATCTACAAATCCAACTCCTTCTTCTTCACACATCTGCTCTAATAGTCCGTTAATTGCCATCCTCTTGCAATTTCTAAATGTTGTTCCCCTTCCCTCATCACTGGCAAGATTCCTGAGAGTATGATCTGTTCAACTCTCGTCTTCTTCAGTGTCTCTACCAACTCTCTGTATCTCTTTACTATCCCTTGGCCATGCCCCAATACGTTCTCTACCCGTTCAGTCACATGCTCTATCCTAGCCCCCGGAAGACAAACAACAACGTCTTCTCCTTTGCTTAATTTCCTGTCTGTCTTTCGCAAAATGGAGTCTCCCATAAATACCCTTTCTGTTCTCAATGCCCCCCCGATCACTGCTTCAGAGTAGCTCCTCCGTTTTGCATCTCCCTGGTTGCTGACTTTTCCCCCTGCCGCTTTCTCTGTTGTTCCTTTCTTTCCGGTCTCTTTTTTTCCTGTCATCGTCCTTGTTATTGACTTCCGTTTGGTCACATCACCTCTCACTTCCTTCCTTCCATTCGTCTTACCTCCTGTCGCATCTACTTCTCTCATCTCCTGTCCCCTTGTCCCTCCCTCCTTCTCTACTGTCACTTTCTCCCCTGTCACCTTCCTGCATGTCATGTTTCCCGTTGTTCTTTCTCCATTTGTTGTCCTTGAATCACCCTCCCTCCACTCTGCATCCCCTTCACAATATCCGTTAGCCTAGCTAACTCTGCTGTCAGACAGTCCACTTTCCAACACCCTAAACATTGGAACGTAAACCCTTCCTCCGTTGTCTCTGACCAAGTTTTTCCGCACCCCGATACGGCAAAATCCACCAAGCTGTGGCAGTGGTTACACACCAAGTGCCTCCTTGCCTTCACTTGCCGCTTGCCAGGTGCCATATTACGATTTGTCAAAATCAACTCTTAGTTTAAACCAACTTAGTCTTTAGAAAGACTGTTTGTTTATTGTGTACAGCAACTGCAGCACACTTTATGTTATAAACAGTTACTACCTATACTACCATGAACAATAAGTTTAGTGTGTACTGGTACCGTTCCCTAGCGGAAACGTTGGACACTACCTATATAAACAAACAAGGGTTTCCTACTAAAACGCTTGTTTATTTTTAATAACAATGATACCTATTCACAGTTTTATCTTACATATGTAGTTGTTACTCTTATTGCTTTATCTCTTATATACTATATAAAATAAAGAGATTTGCTCAATCTTGTTTACAATTTGTCGAAGCCTAGATTACCCTTTTATCACCCACTATACTAATCTGTTCAAAAATACTGTTAACTAACAAACTTTAACCAAAACTACTACTCAATATACGTCCAGTACCACTTTATGAATAACCTTAACACAAGAATAATACTTATCAATCAATATTTCCGCTTGTTTTTCAAATTTTATACACCACCAATTTCAAACCTCTACATCCACCAATTTTCCCGCCAGTTGTACTCAGAGGGTTCTTTGGTTGCGCTGAAAAGAGTTAATTGGTATTTATCCTGGGATTTATGGAACTCAGTTGTACTACGAAGTCAAATATGAATTTGATTAAGCCAACTTCCATTGTACCATTTTTATAAGGATCTCACAACATTGCAAAAACATGGCCTATATAGGCCAGTCTCAAATCTGCCGTGCATACTGTGTAAATAGGTCAACTTTTCAGTTGTTACAAAAATGTGAATGTCCAAACTTATCCTCGATACACTTGCGTTACATCCCTCGATGTTACGTTTGCCGGTAGAATCCAAGTCCTCGTCCTCGTGCGGTAGAGGATGTCGCTGATTACATTTATCGGGGTTGTCACGGAAGGTGCGTTGTCTCGACGTGTATTCTCAAGCTCAGACTGCATTTTCCTCCTGCTCCTAGGTGGGGCAATTTCGGCAGTAGCAGGTACATGTTATGCGTATGTGGGGGGGGGGGCGAACGTACGTGGACGACGGCGTCTAATGACATATGCATGTCACGCAGTGTCACATGCGGCAACAAAGTGCCTTGTGTTACACCGACTAGGTGTTGGAGGTCGCCCAGTGAGGCAGTCCGTACAGAGACTTGCTGAACTGCGGGCCTATTTATGAGCCTCCAGTTCCTGATAGCAGTCATTGTGGTTTGAGGTTTGAGGTTTTTTTCTCCAAACTGCCCAAACTTGGCTAACGCAGGAGTTTCCAGTGCTTCTTGTACGTATGCGTTAGGTAGTATGTTAGTTAGTTAGTTTGTTTGTGTGTGTTTGATTTACAGGCAATTTAGATGACTGGGTGTCGTGAAAGGGAGGTTCATGATTGCTGCTTGGAAAGTTATGGGGTTATCTATTTCAGTAATGTGTGGTGGGATCATACTTTATATGCGAATTACTCGGGGGTAAAAAGAGAACACTGTAGTGCAGATACGGCACCTGGTAGCTATGTAATGGCCACGGTTTGTTGTGGCCTTAATAGGCCCGGTGGTGGTGTTGAATATGTTATTTAATATTTTGTAGAATGTCATGGCTTGTTTGACAATCCTGCGTCGCTTGTTGTGTCTGTTTGGCGTCGATGTTCTTTTTTGACAAATCTGGCTGCACATTGCTGTACTTTTTCAAGATGTTTAATTTGGTTGGTGATGAGTGGATTTCGTATAGGAGAGGCATATTCATTGTTTTTCTCGGACTAACATGTTATAGGCGGCTTCATTTACATAAGGTTTGCATTGTCCGAGGGTCCGTTTGATCTTTGAAAAATGGGATTCACCCAGGTTAGCTTAGTATCTTAATTTTATTCCAATATATGGGTGGCTGGATACTGTGGAGAGTGACCAATCACAGAAAGAATACGAATGTAGTCTCGGTTTTGTTTTGTTTGTTATTGGCAGATGCATACATTTTGGGATGTTAAACTCCATTTGCCATTTGTTGTAGTTTGATTAGGTTAGTTTAGTATCTAATTTTATTCTGATTTAGTCTGATTTGAGGCTTTTTTCGTGTATTGGTGTTAATATTGCCTGGAGGCAGTCATCTGGAAGTTTGGAAGTGTTGTATGACTGCTGACAAATCTGTGTGATAATTGAGCTGTTTCTACTGCAGTCTTTTGGAGGACTCTAGCACGTAGTTCATCTGAGCCTGTAGCTTTATTTTGATTTAGGTTTTTTAATTGTTTAACTACTCCGTCTATCCATATATATATATATATATATATATATATATATATATATATATATATATATATATATATATATATATATAGGTATGCTATATACGCATCTCAAATAGAACAATGATTTATACGTTCAAAAGCTAAGGATGCCCCCCAAAAGTATGAATATACATTAATATTCGAGCTCCTATATTTTAGTGCAGCCTCTTTGAAGGCATACACATGTATATAGTAGACTGTACAGCTACAATTAGTATTGAAGCCAAACTGAGTATCACATGTACGATGTAGTTATAGGCTGTACGCAATGCGGTTATAAATATATGTTTCATAATCTGTCGGTGCAATACTGGATAAACGGTTTATATGATGGGAAAATTTAAATTGTGTTGAGAACATTTTGAACAGTTGTTGATACTCTATGATTAATTAGTTGAAGATGCAATGACGATGTATGCCCGGGCGCCACCATTTGCAGCATTCTCCGTCGCATAGTTTACGCCAGACGCCAAACATGTTCGACGGGCGCCAAACAAAAACAGCTGCATGTGACTCACAGGAGTTCTCTTGGTGTTATACGATATATATCTCAGTCTGAACGGTTGTCGCCGAAAAAGATATTATCTGTTCTAAGACCCTTTCAGCGCCAACAAAGCAGATGTGTTTCTATGCAAGTTCAGCGGGTTATGCGTCATCGTAGCCAATCGCAATCCTCAAATTCCCTTTGATGTCAAATGGCGAAATTCCGCTAGGTGGTGGTAATCATTTCACCACCAAACTTGATGCAACGTTTCCGCACTGACGAATGACCTGTGTTATTACTTACATAACCAGATCCGGTAATTCAGTTGTCGACACGCATGGCTGACATCAAACAACAACACAACGTGCTAACGATAAGAATTGCTAGCGGGCTAACGGTTTGCCAATCAGAGCTCGGTTCACGTAGAGCGGGAAATCCCCGTTTGAAAATAGTTCAGGCCACATGGTTCGTCTCAAAGGTCCGTGGTCTGGTTAGCTCATATTTTGAAAGTCAGTCGAGAAGGGATCGAGTCAAAAATGAGTAGAAGTCGCCTCACCAGCATTTTTATAAGATCGATGGTAATATGGTGTTGTTCTACTGTAACCGTACCAGTACACACACACACCCACACGCACACGCGCACACACACGCAAAAACAAACAAACAAACAAACACACACATTGTATATATATAATTATATGTGACCAGTGTGTTTTGATTTGTGACATGTTTTTTTGAGATTATTTGTGCAGCTTGAGGACATGGGATGGCACATTGTCTAAGATTTCAAATCAAACAGAACAAATTTCCCAAGTGGATATTTTGCCTCAGCGCTGTGGCAAACGTTTGAATATATAACACCCTAGCCAAAGGGCATGATGCATGGTTTATGTTTGTATGTATATATATATATATATATATATATATATATATATATATAAATATATATATATATATATTGTTATCATACCTGTCATACGTACCAGTGTTGCCAACCCTCCCGGAATTCCCGAGAGTCTCACGGATTTTACAGTTTATGTTTCTTGAACTCCCGACTTCCGGGACGTTCCCAGAACCTCACGGAATTTCATAAAATAAAAAATAAACTATTATTTCCGTTGATTTCTATTCATATTACTTGGCAGTCTTTTCCGTGAGGACAGCGGAAGTGATTGCAGCGGTTTAATTTCGCTTCGATATTGGATGATCAGATGATCGAAAATGGGACGATCCAAGCGAAAGGCTGGTTCAGATGATCATGATACACAAAGTAAGACAACAAAGTAGAAATATGCGGCACATTATCAAGCAGCGTGGACGACTGGTCCGGAGTTCACAACGTGGATCAGACCAGTGGCAGAGGACAGGATGAGGACATTCTGTGGTCTATTCCGGACTGATTTCAGTGTGGCGGCATCGGGAATATCATGCAAATGGGTCTCATCATAAAGAAAAGATTGCAGAGAGGGGCACCATGAAGTCTATTTGGTCTCTCTTTACAGGTCAAGATTCAATCAAGGTGAGTCTTCAAATGAATTTCGCAATCAGCTGGGGAATGACACAGAGGAGGCTTTCCTGGCTGTAGGGCGTAACTTACTGCAGAATATGGGCCAGTGTTGCTACGAGGTGAAAGTGGGCAGAGACTTAATTAAGAGTGCCAAAGCAGCAACCATGAAGGCCCTTGAAGAGTACCAAAAGAGGCAGAGGCAACTGCATGAACTGAGAGTGACAATGATACATGTAATGGCAGTTGATAATGATGTCATATTGTGTCCTATAGAGGGTTCCTTTTCAGGTTCCTTTTCAGTACTTACTCTGTGGTAAATCAGTGAACGATAAATAACGGAGCACATGCAGGCTGTGTATATGATAACCAGCATAATTATTTATTACAAAACAATGTATATCAATATTTAAAAGCGTGCCTTTTAAACGAAATACTTAGCTATAAAGAGGGCAACAAACTGAACAAAGGAAGCGACACTTCAACAGGTATTTAAATATGTGTAACTGTCACCTGTCATATCTTTTCTTTTTAAATTTATAACACAACCAGTCAACACTCTGTCTCAGTAATCTGTTGTCCTAATCGATAATGGATACTTTCTGACATGTAATCTACATTGCTTGTTCTATAGCCTCACTATCTGAGGTCTTTCTTTCCTACTTCAGAAAATATGCTCATAAATACTCTCCTCATAAATCTCTTTCAATGGGGATGTTATGCCACCTATTTTAGGGTGATTTCATAATGATGCACGAGACGCGTGGGGCACACATGTTATTTAAAGAACTAGAGCATGTGACCCTGTGCCCAGTACCCACCTACTTAGTCATGCGTTGTCATTTAAACTCTATGACTGTGACGACCCTGTAAACACGAAGGTGTAACCACTGACACAAGACAGGCCTATGTGACTGAACAATCCAGGATTTCACTATGTGGGTGTATGACTGGTACGTCTGTTTGCTGGAGCTCAAAGGTATATCGTGGCTAGCCAAATTACGCTCCACTTGTGCTTGAGGAAGTCCCGGTGAACATTGGTTTGGAACCTTGCCATGACTGTTCAGTTTGTTTTCTACAGTTTGCACATAATTATACTGGCGTAGATATTTTTGACGCATAAAATATTCGCGTACTTCTGTAGATACTTTCATCGTGTTCAAGGATACACAGCGATATACCATACTTGTATTCACGTGGGTCAATATAATTGAAGGTATATCAATATCTGTCAAAGAAAACATACTTATAATAAATGCAGTGTTTTACTCTAGTCTACGGGTTCGTCAGACAGGATGTATTATACGAAACGAGTGACTGCTTTTACTATTGTTACACAGTAAATATACATATTCAACAGGTACATATAATAATAAAAATAATAATAATAGCAATAATACTAATACTAATAGTATATATATATATATATATATATATATATATATATATATATATATATAATATATATATATATATATTTTAAAATCATACATAACGTAAAGCACATTATGTAAAACACATAAACTGGGAGACCTCGCTAGACCGAAAAATCACTACATGAACAAGTTACGTTACGTTACGAGGAGTTGATTTGTTTGAAGTCTAAATTATCTTTATTATATCCGTTCTGTTCAGTCAAGCTAGGTAGATCAATCGTCTACCAAAATCGTTCCGTTTGTTTTCTCGAGTTTATGAGAACTGTAACTTTAAAACTAATGTACACTCGGATATGTTAGAATACGTATATGCGTTTGTGTCAAGCTATTTTTATTCTCCCAGTGATCTAAATATATCAACACGAAGTGGTTGTACTCGATAAACACAAGAATTCACTCACTGTCAAGAGGGTGTCCGGCGTCGCCAGTCTTCACAACATTGGGCTTGGTCGGGCAGTGATGCTGCCCGAAGTCGTCAGTCGTGGACAGGCGTGTCTGAATCTTAGCCAAGCGAAAACATCTTAACCAAAAAACAATAAAAAGAGCGATACAATATATTCGGTGACTAACGACGTTGCAACAATCAGGCTCAATTCACACACCCGCTTCCACATCCACTGGCGACAAAGGCGTGAATCCCACAGCGAAACTCCGGTGATCGGCCTACATTATCAAATACATCAACACGTCAAACTACACGAAGTGGCTGTACTCGATAAAAACAAGGCTTCACCCACTATCAAATGACTGTCCCGTGTCGCCAATCTTCACATCATCGGGCCTGGTCGGTGAGTAATGCTGCCAGAAGTCGTCGGCCACGGACATGAGTCTCTGTATCTTCACCAGGCGAAGATACCTGACAAAAAGAAAACAAAAAGAGCGTTACAAAATGTACAGTGACTAACGACGTTGAAACCAGTAGGCTCAATTCTTACATATGCCCACATTCCTTCACTCCACTGGCGACAAAAGCGTCAATCCCACAGCGATGCGAACGAGATTACTCTAATGAAACTGGTATCTCTTGCCAGGGTTCGATTGCTCAGCGTAGTGATGGCGCCAAATCGGAAGAGACACGACCTACTGTGACGTCACTACAATACGGCAGACGCACCATTTTCGTTTCTGGCAACGTCAGATCAATGATTCTATTCGGTAATTCTGATAGCCCGCAGCGACGTTTATCGAATCGATTGGAACCCTCTTCTCATGAGTTCCGGTGAGGCCTCGTTCTGGTTTGCTGTTTGACCTGGCGTCTCTGGTTACGGTTTTAACGTTGTCAATTTTTTTTATAGCATGAGTCGGCTGGGTTTTAAGCCAGGTGGCGACATATGTTGTGTGGCAGGATGCAACCACAATCATGGAAGCAATACTTGCTCATTTTTGGCATTTCCAAAGTGCCCCAAATGGCGCAACAAATGGTGTTCTGCAATAAAGAGGTAGGTCTAACTGTAAAAGAATGTGGCACGGTGTAGTGTAGCAAGTGAAATAACAGTTATCAAGTGACGTTTGCAACAATTTAAGAAGAAATCCAAGTCGATATTACTGTCTTCGTATTTATTAATAATTACCACAATTTTTTAAAATACCGTTACTATTTATTACTTTATATTCTATCTTGTATTGTCTCAGTGTCTGAAAAGCCCATAGCGACTTATACTATAACTTAATATAATTACAAGTCATGAGTTCAGCTATGACATGTCCTTTCAATAGCAGCAATAACACACCAATCATGACATTGTATTATATTTCTCATAATGTATTGTATTATATTTCCCATAATATGTTGTACTGTTACTGTTTTAATTGTTGTGGTTGTAGAAAAGAATTTCAATGTCAATGATCCAGCCATTCATTCAGTCAAGCCCCACAGAATAAAATTCAGTTTTAAGGCCTTTCTTAATGGCCATAATGCTATTTTATACAGAGATAGAAAGCTGTCATCCAGACACATGACATAATGAACAGCTAAAGAAGCTGTTGTGTTGCTTAGAACATGTGTAGTGTAGGGGAATTATGTGATCTGTCCCACTTACTGATCTAGTATATTGACAATTAATGTACTTTTAGTTACAGACAAGTAAAATGCATAAATGTGTGATGACTCAGCATGTGTTGTTAAGGTCCAGTTATGTCCCCCAAATATTTACTTAAATTTCCTGTTTTGGCTATATTTTATTATTACCTGGTATTTGCATTTCAACGGTATATTAATAATATCATGTTTTTTGTAGATGTGATGTTGATTAATGTGGGTTATGATTTATTAGGGACACAACACGGACACCAAAACCCTATCATCGTATTTGTACCTGCCACTTTACCGATCCACCAAACTATTTGACAAATCAACTATAATTGCTGTGATAATAAAATAACGTATGTATTAAAATGTATTAAAAATAACTGAAAAGGCACTCTCAGAAATGCCGAACCTGATGGCACAATCTTTCGATGGCAGACCGATACGAAGGCGAACCAACGTTGCGTAAAATTCATTCTCTAAAGATAATATTCTGTATTTGCCAGGTTTCCTAGTGAACAGCTTGCCAGCTTGAGATACATATTGCATGTCTGTCGAAACTGGTTGGAGATAGTTAAACAATGATGTAAAAACTGAATATGAAGGCAAACCAGGGTAATAACAAAAAAGAACTGGGTGTAACTTAAGTTCATGCAACAATACAATTTGCCCTCGGGCCAACATTTCTTCATGGTGTTTCACTGTTTCTGTCATGGTAGCATGATCTTTGAGGAGGTCATCAATTTCTTGATGAGTCTTTCGCAGCCTATCCAGTTCTTCGGCTAAGGTGCCACTCCTCTTTGTAGCCAGGTAGTCGTGGTCCTGTGTAAAAGTATGAATGTATAGATTACATCTTGTAAGTGAATATATATTTATGATCATGATGAAAGTATGGCATTTCTGAATTATTGATATCATGGAGTTTATCTTGAGCGTCTCATAGAAATCTCAAACCTCTCCCTACGAAAGAATACTCACCATTTCGTGACAACAATTGTGCCCTCAGGTTCGGCATTTCTAAGAGTGCCTTTTAAGTTATTTTTAATACATGGGTTATTTTATTATCACAGCAATTAGAGTTGATTTGTCAAATCAACTCTAATTGCTGTCACATGTATGAATCCAAAAATAATGTTAATAGAAATTACATATAAGCCATATCACACAATTCTTTCTTTCTACCTAATATGCAGTGATATTACTTATTTTGTTTTAATGGTCCCTGAGTTTTATTGCATATGTTTGAATAACAGGCAGTTGTATATCTATATCAAATCAGTGATATCATTTATCACCAAACAAAGTTTACAAATCATAATTCCATTATCAGTTTTCTGAATGCATTGAATGACTACATTTATTGTAAACAATTCCTCTGGAGTTTCAGCTTTTTCGATGAGGTGCATGCACTTCTGTGGATTTTTGTTTAGGGTCACACAGATTGTACTCGAACATAATTATATGTATTTAATGTACCATCGTGTCTCTCTGTTCCCGGTTAGTTGTCTTGGTGGTACAGTGGGGTGTTGGTGTGGCTGGACATGTGTCATCTGGCAACTTGTGGTTCCAGCCAAGTATTCTTTTTTATAGTTTGGTGGATCTTCGAGGCATGTAACGCAAGTGTATCGAGGATAATTTTGGACATTCATGTTTTGTAAAAATTGAAATGTTGACCTCTGTCTGCCCTCTCTGCCTAGTCTATACAGGTACTCATTTACACAGTTGAGTGAACTGGAGCAATGCGCAATGAAAATAACGTGCCCAGAGTTTGAAACGGCAATACAGCATTCGAACCCGGGTTTTCCTAGTCGAGAGTACAAAGCTCTAACAACTGCGCCACTTCGGTATTACTCGCGCACACAATGGTGGGTTAATAATAATAATAATAATAGTTGTTTATTTCTTATATAGCGCCCCATCCAAATAATTGTTCTGGGGCACGGTTCTGGGTTGTTGCTAACCATCCACGTACAAATGTCCTTTCTGGTTGTTTTGTGTGTAAACATTTTTAACATTAGGGATAGGTTGAGGCTTAAGTTTAGCGTTAGATTGAAGGTACTTTTGACAATGTTGACATCGGATGATGTACATGCTTTTATTCGTGGAGTGATAGTAAAAAAAACCATACCAGCAACAACATTCGAGTTGACATTAATGCATATTAATTCCTACCATGATCTTTTTCTAGATATAGAACATCCTTATAGGTACATTTCAAACCTGGTCTGATGTCAGTCTATTGCGTTGATGGGCTTTGGCTGTAAAGAGTTGCAAGTACGATTCGATGTACAGCGATTGTCGCCTCAACAAACGTGGATTACAACTATTTGTCGCCAACCACGCTATATGGTTCTGGTTTACATGTTAAATGTAATAGTGGCTTATGTTTTACAAATGTCAGCATACTTGTTTCCACAATATGCACGGCAGATTTGAGACTGGCCTAGATAGGCCATGATTTTGCAATATTGTAAGATCCTTATAACAAATGGTACAATGACATTATGCTATGTCACATTTTTAAAACGTCCATAAATATTATTAGATTATTCTGAACATAGTTTAAATTCGTTTTATATGTAGTAAAAAGCCAGCAACATTACACATTATGAATCCATTTTCACAGATAGAACCAACGTATCCTCGCGCGCCTGGTGTCGTTGCAGCTGATTACGTTAGTGTAAGCCAGCAGTACTCCTGGCTGAACACTTTGCAATACTCTGAATTTCAGCGCAACCAAAGAACCCTCTCACCAGATATGAGTTTCTCGCCAGGTCAGGTGACAGTAATATAAATATATTTTAGCGAATTGTGGCTAGTATTACATGCTATGTCTAAGAAGCGAACGTGTCATTACGTTGGGAGTTGTATATCCATCTAAACATTGGAGCGGATATCTACAATGTCATCACGGCTGACGCAGTCGCGATCACTTAATCGCGATCAATGACTATACATCAAATTTGAGATGACAGAAATTAACAGATTGTTGTCATTACGCCGAATTGAGCAATGGTTAAACGAAGTTCGTGCATGGATGGGCGACAATCCGCTAAAGGTGAATGACGACAAAAAGGTCGCACTTGTGCTATCATCACGTAACAATCGAGCGAACCACAACATCACCGTGATCAAAATTGGCGACTGCGACATAACTCCAAGTCCGACTGGCAGAAACATCGGTGTTATATTTGACACAGAAATGTCAATGGTCAGCCATGTTAAACATGTCTGCTGTATATCATATTATCATCTAAGGAACATTGCGTCGATCCGATCATGTCTCACCCAGAAAGCCGCCGTCCGCCTTGTATATTCTCTTGTTATATCGAGAATTGACTACGCGAACTGTCTCCTGTATGATCTCCCACAGTGCCTAATATCTAAGCTACAAACAGTCCATAACGCTGCCGCTAGACTAGTGGTCCGCTGCCACATATGTGAACATATTACACCAGTTCTCATGAAACTACACTGGCTCCTGGTGAAACAACGAGTGCAGTACTCAATCGTGCTTCTGGTGTTTCGTGCACAACATCGACTGTCGCCACGTTACATCACCGACCTGCTTGAACAAAGAGCTACGAGAGTATTACGCTCCACCACAAACAATGACTTCTACGTGCCGCCATCTCGCAGCCGATACGGTGATAGAATGTTTTCAGTAGCAGGTCCACGACTGTGGAACTCTCTTCCTGCCGAGATGAAGAAAACCTCTTGTATCGTGACTTTTAAAAGATTATTGAAAACCCACCTATCCTGGGCTGTGTATGAAGTATAGACACCTGTCAGTTTATTTAATTTTTATTTTATTTTACCTATTTATTATCTTCTACATGTTTTACATTAATTTTACATAATGTCATAGTCATTATTTTATTATTAATATAACATTTATTTTAATAATTATCTTTAGCTAACTTATTTATTTTATTATTTATTTCTATTACTTTTTTGTAAATATTTTATGTATTTTATTTACCTTAACAAAGTAAATATTATAATTCGAATATACCGTGTTCATAAAATTTACATATACAACACATATTTGAAAATAAAAATTGATTTAATCAGGGAGACCTGCACTAAGATCATAAAGATCGTTGGCGTACAGGCCACCCAGACATTTTACATAGACACTTAATTAATTAATCAATAATGACATTAAATATAATCGAGTAAGTAAAGTACTACAAACGTACTAATACACCATGAAACATTTAACAGATAACATTACTTTGCTTTACATCACAGTAAACATAACAAAACTGATAAATTACTACTAACACACAAATAATGGAGAAACAAAATTGGCGTTTCATAGATCTTTTCTCCGCGTGTTCGCAGTCCTGCGTCTCTAGTCAGTAGTACAACAAGAGTGGGTCGACACACACACACAGGTAGTAGACAAGGCACGGTTTTGCTCATAAACGACTGCGGAACAGAAAGGTAAGACTACGTTTTGTTTGAGATGAACTTAGGTACTTATGTGGTTTCCTCCAAACAGCTCAAACGTGGTCGAACGCAGGAGTTTTCCTTCTCTAGAATTAGTGAGTCCGCTACAGGTTACACATTTACCTCTGGCATAGACACCGGATAGAAGGGACAACCGGGTTTTAGTGTCTCTTCCGAAAGGCACAGGCAAATGTTGGGTGAACGAAATTGCCTAAGTTTCGAAACGACGGTAGGTGGGATTGAACCACCGTCCCCTCGATTGACGGTCCGGCGCTCTACCGCGCGACCCCCTCTGTTAAACAAAACAAATTAACTTTGGTAATATGTCCACATTAACAAAATACACTTGAGAACCGGCAAAGTTGCCAAAATAATTGTTCTAATAAAATATAAAACGCCAACATGACATAAACATTAGTAAATATGATCAAATAAGGAAGTAAAGTTCAAGTCGTACATGCACATATACGTTCGCAAAACAGTTAAAAACGGTATTTTAACTGAGTATTGCGCTGAGCAGGACTGATTTGCAATAATTGTCCTGAATATGCTGCTAGATACATTTTATACACGGTTTGACGTCAGACGTATTACCCAGCGAGCTAAGAATCCTATATGTATATATACTTGATTATTGCACAGCGGACTTGCTTTCGTGACGTGCATGAACAAGACAAGCCGCTTCTTTGTGGTCCTTTTATAGATTTAAGGCACTCAGCCAAACCTGCTTATTCATATAGCGTCGTTTAACAGCTGATAAGCTGTTGTCAGTGTTGCGCCTCTCTTCTTACTAGTAGCTGAAGTCTACACTGTGTGCATTAACTGGCCAGAGCTGACGGTGTTCCTTTGTGTGATTTGCTTAGCACCTGATCTCTAGCGACCGGTCAGGTGTTAATAATAATAATAATAACAATAATAATATACTTCTTTTGAGGCAATATCCTCGAAGATCAAGCTCAGTGGCGCGATAAAACCAAGGGATTGCGTAATCGTAAGGCAATGCATGAGTCGTCAATGTATGGATGAAACTGTTCCATTCCGTAGTGAGCCCTCCGTTTTCGAAACAGTGTAAGGATAAAGTGTGATAATGTACATTTTGCAAACAAAACCTCGATGTATCAAGTGAGTCCTAAGAAACAAGGGTATTTATTGGTCTTCTCATTTGCTTTAAGGGCAATTTCATTCAAAAGGGTGCCCTCTAAGTATATTTCTGCTTTGTCGTCATGCTTTATATCCATATCAAACACGTTAAATACAAATATTTGATCTGAGAAGTAGCAACTGCAAAGTTAACATGTAAGCTGTGTGGCACATGTGAAATGTATATAATTTCAGTTATATGCAAACATTGATACCATCTAGTAATATCATCATGATATCAGAACAAGTTTAAACAAATAATTCAACATTCACAGTTAACTTTTACATTAGCTCAAATGTACTATATTCTTTAAATGACTAAACGGACTACACTATTACTTGTAGTCAGGGGCGGACAGACACACTTATACAACTGAGTCATGTACCATCATCGTCCCCGTGCGTCTCATGGTTCACGGGATCCATCTCAAGTAC
>JAODUO010001686.1:0-7500 GCA_025642075.2 Ridgeia piscesae | reverse complement strand
GTTTCAATGGATTCGTTATATCGTGATAGCACGCGGCATCAGGTGGTCGTTCTCCACGCCTCAGTGAACAACAACATTGGGTACAGATACACATAAGTGTGTGCCCTTGAATTTCCATTATTAGTTATTGGAGTGCCTGAGCGCTGGGGTGAATTGGCATGTACCCATGTCGCCACAGTGTATTTACTTAGTCAGTTGTTGATTGGTTCCGGCTAGCAAGTGACTACTATATGTTCTTCACCTTTGCACCAATCCGATATAAACCATGTTTCATATACTAGTTATACAGCTGTCAATCGAATATCATATATTGGGCTAGACATTGATGTCGAACGTTAATATAATAGATTGCGGTAGACTTTCAGGATTTTTATAATATCTAATGAAATTCTTATAAAGGGATCACGTTTGCCAACGTACTAATCAATAATCTCTACTGTTAATACATGTTGGCAATAGATACTGAAATTGACGCTATATTGAATCGTGGCCACCAGGTGGCGCTTTGATTTGATCGAGGATACAATCACGGTCGGTAGGTGAGACGCCAGGAGTTTCCCGGAAGCAAACACGGCAACATTGTAATAAGACACACTTGCTGTAGGATCACAGAATCTGAGAAACACGTACAAAACGACAAAATAAAAATTACAGAAGTTTAAAGAAAGAAGAAATATGGTAGGCAACGTATTTGTCTATGATACACATCATAATACAATAACTGATGTGTGATACTATTAAGGTGTTACATAATAAAACTTTTATGTCTAATGGTAATGCATAATGCTGTTGACCAAAACACATTCATACTGCCAATCATGTGGAAGGACAAAAGAACGAGTAAGTAGCAGCGTCATAGACGATGTTCACTTGTCAAGTATTGGAGCAACCACCTACAACAACAATTGAGATATATGTATTGCGCATGTCTCACACGTGACTGCGAATTCATGTTTTGTTCTAAAAATGAGCCGTTCCAATCTGTATAAAAGAGGATTGCATATACGCTATAAAGACATTCTCAGATCCGCTCTGAAATGAAGTAAACCAACAAAGTAATAATCATAACCAATAAGCGTGGGGCTAGAAAGATTACAAAAACTCACTTATCACGCTTTCGTTATACACATTCATATTGTGGGAAGACATGCCCAGCTAAAAATGAATAAAATATATATATATATATATATATATATATATATATATATATATATATATATATATATATATATAATTCTTTATAATCCTACAATAACGTAACGTTACGCGTCAAGTGGTCTATCTGGAAATATACAAAGGTATATATTTATATCGCATATTTTATTTTAAAAGAGCACTGACGTCATCACATAGGACCGCAATATTCCAATGTGTAGCATTTACTGCTCTTTAGTATGTTGTTACGGGAGTTAAGAACAGAAACATTTACATTTACAGTACAGGCGAATTGCGTACCCATTAGTTTGGCAAAGATGTCGGTGTGGGAAAGAATAGGCTATGAATAATACATTACAACTAATACATTCGGTCTATAACGTACATACGTATAAATTATGTGTATATAAAATAATTGCTCCTATTTGCTTAAATGCTGCGTTCCGGGCCTGAAGAGAGCACCAGTCGAGCGTGACGTTGATATCAATATGTGCGCTTCAATGACCATTATTACTGACTGTCTTTATTTCTGTAGACTATCGTGTACTGTTATTGTATTGCAACTGCACTAGTAAATATTGGTGCTACCTTTGGGGGAGTCGGCAGCATCATGGATCATGGTAAACCATGAGTGCGTGCTTTTCGCGCATTCAGGATGGTTTATTCTGTTATCCTACAATCCTTCCTGCAGACTGGCTTCAAGACGTGGGAGGATATATTTGAATACCTGGAGAGGGCACGGCTTTATCCAACTGGTCGCCACTGGGTAGACAACCTCATAACTCCAAGCTTGCTCGCACACCAGTTGCTCCGCTTCCAGAGAAAGGGGGATTGGCGTCTACCGCAGCTCTGCATCAAGCGTCTATTACTATACTTTTTGTCGCTGGACACCACAACTATGCAAGGTCCCTCTCGTGGCACTGCCTCGAGATGTCAGTGCTCCTGCCTGCCGAGGCCAAGGACGACCTTCCCTCCGGTGCATTTATCTGCAGACACAAGGCAGGCAGCTGGAACGCTTTCTCTGCTGATCAGTTCAGAGAGCAGAAGGCATTACAGATCGGAAACGTGGGTCTGAAGAGTATCACACTCTCCTCAAAACAAGTATCAGAATGGATTGACTCTTTCCCCATATCTGCATATGTTTCTGACACGCTTGACCATTGCTACTATCCAGATCTGTCAAGCAGTTCCACCAAGACGCCGCACAAGGAGGAAGGTGTGAAGAGATGCAAAGTTGATGAAGATAATAATAATAATAATAATATATATTTTATTTAATATAGCGCCACATCCAATTTCAAATTATTCGTGGCGCTTTACATACATTAAAATCCTAACATACAAGTACACACCAGAATAAAAACACATAAACATACTAGTGACATATATAATTTTTTTTTATAGAAATTACAATATCATTAGAAATAAAATTTCTGAATTAAATATTATATATATATATATATATATATATATATAATATATATATATATATATATATATATATATATATATTCAGCTAATAATCTTAACGAACAACCCGTAGTATTTATACCATAAATACTTTGTCTTTTCGCTGCACAGTGATGATTTTACATATATCGCGCATGCGCAGAAACGTCAACCGGAACGTTTATAACGCAGGAAAAATGTAAGCGCTACACCGGGCCTGCACACAACACCAGTCGAGTGTGACGTTGATATCAATATGCGCGCTTCAGTGAACATTAACATTGACTGTAGAATATTGTATACTTTTACTTTATTGCAACTGCGATAGTAGACTAGACTATTGCAATTTTTTCAAGTTAAGCTAAAATATAATGTTCCTTGTGTAAAACTAGTTATGTAGAAAATAAAAAATGTCTTTAATTGTTTCTTAAATTGTGCTAGATTGCCGTTGTCGCGCATATTCCTAGGGAGTTTGTTCTACAGAGTGGATACTGCACAGGCAAATGCACGGCGGCCGAAATAGTCTAAGTTTACTCTTACCGATTGTTTATATATACATAACATGAAGAAACCATTCTGAGTCAGCTGGTGAACCAAGAATAAATATGCAACAATAATTGTGTGTTTTTTATAACAAAACGATTGGTATCGTTTAGAAATGACCCAACTACTTAGAAATTATGTCATCACAATCACAGCAGGTTCCGTTAAAGTGTCCGAATGAAACTTTTAGGCAGTTGTTTATATATATATATATATATATATATATATATATATATATATATATATATAAAGGAGTGCTGGGTCTGTGACAGATGTTCTCAACCAATTACTTACTTGTAGGCCTTCGTGATTACGTCTATGTTCGCTGTTGAGAACATCTGTCACAGACCCAGCACTCCTTTTAGTACCGTTGACGTTCCTGGGCCGTAAATACTAAATAGCCACAGACGACTGTCACATCGACGTCGTTTTACATGGGTCAATGAACAACAACAACAGCGGAGTTGTTTGGCCTCCGATCAATGAGACCATGTCTGCACGCGTATGCACGTGCTTGCATGTGGCGAGTGACTGTTGAATACTGCAAGGCGCATGTTGTATGAGTTTGTGAACGTGTATTTATGTATATATATATATATATATATATATATATATATATATATATATATATATATATATATATATATATATATATATTATTTTGTTGGTTTTTGTGTGTTTGTGGGGTTTGTGTTTGGTTTGTGCGTTTGTGCGTTTGTGGTTGTGCGTTTGTGCGTTTGTGCGTTTGTGCGTTTGTGCGTTTGTGCGTTTGTGTGTTTGTGCGTTTGTGCGTTTGTGCGTTTGTGCGTTTGTGCGTTTGTGCGTTTGTGCGTTTGTGCGTTTGTGCGTTTGTGCGTTTGTGTTTTTGTGTGTTTGTGTGTTTGTGTAAATATATAATTTTGTGTGCATCACTAAATTTGATCAAATGTCTAGCCTTCAACGAGTAAGGCTGTACATAGTATTTATTTTCTACAACAGAGAAACACCGACCGTCTTATTGACGAATGTTTTCTTCAGAGACTGCCTCTGGCAGAAACACGTAACCATTTACCATATTATGCTTTTTCATGTAACATTATCATGGTGTATTCATTATCTAGGGTTACTGTACATATATAACTGTTTGGCCCAGAAACACATAAAGTAGTTTCACGTGAATGGGTCTTTATATTCAGATTTCAACCAGTCGCGTATCCGTCTTCAAATTGGGACGGGTTGTTGCGCTGTTCCCACGGCTGATGCAGTAGCCTCTGGCAACATCATTTGCTATAATAGTATAGTTCGACTCTGCTCATTCCCCAACTTTATGGAGACGATGGCCAGTGGTAGTAACGTATCTCAACGATCTTGCGAGGATATAATAGCGATCACTTTGAAATGGATATCTTCCCTCATAATACTTCCAGACAAGTTCATTTAAACCATGTCTCCGAGGCTAAAGGCCAACACGAACCATTACTGATTACTAATGTACCAGGAAGTAAGAATAATAAACAAGTGTGCCAGTGACTGCTCACGTTTCAATGGATTCGGCGTACCGGGCCAGCACGCGGCATCAGGTGATCGTCGTGCTGGTGTCGTTCTCCATGCCTCGGTGAACAACAACATTGGTAACTGTTATTCGTAGGTTTGCGCTCTTGAATTTCCATTATTAATTATTGGAGTACTTGAGTGCTGGGGTGAATTGGCATGTATGTAGTCAGTCAATTGTTGATTGAATGCATGGTTCCGGCTAGCAAGTGACTACTATATGTTCTTCACCTTTGCACCAATCCGATATAAACCACGTTTATATACTATTTATACAGCTGTCAATCGAATATAATCAACTGGGCTAGAAATTGATGTCGAACGTTGATATAATAGATTGCGGTAGACATTCAGGATTGTTATCATATCTAATGAAATCCTTATCAAGGGAGCATGTTTGCCAATGTACTAATCAATAATCTCTATTGTTAATACATGTTGGCAATAGATACTGAAATTGACGCTATATTGAATCGTGGCCACCAGGTGGCGCTTTGATTTGATCGAGGATACAATCACGGTCGGTAGGTGAGACGCCAGGAGTTTCCCGGAAGCAAACACGGCAACATTGTAATAAGACACACTTGCTGTAGGATCACAGAATCTGAGAAACACGTACAAAACGACAAAATAAAAATTACAGAAGTTTAAAGAAAGAAGAAATATGGTAGGCAACGTATTTGTCTATGATACACATCATAATACAATAACTGATGTGTGATACTATTAAGGTGTTACATAATAAAACTTTTATGTCTAATGGTAATGCATAATGCTGTTGACCAAAACACATTCATACTGCCAATCATGTGGAAGGACAAAAGAACGAGTAAGTAGCAGCGTCATAGACGAGGTGCACTTGTCAAGTATTGGAGCAACCACCGTACAACAGCAATTGAGATATATGTATTGCGCATGTCTCACACGTGACTGCGTATGCAAGTTTTGTTATAAATAAAATAAGCCATACCAATCTGTATAAAGGAGGACTGCTTACACGCTATAAAGATGTTCTCAGATCCACTGTGAAACGAAGTAAACCAACAAAATAATAATCCTAGCCAATAAGCGTGACGCAAGAAATATTACAAAAACACACCATGTTCTAGTTTCACACGTTCATATTGTGGGAAGACATGCCCAACCAAGACTAATGTGTGTGTGTGTGTGTGTGTGTGTGTGTGTGTGTGTGTGTGTGTGTGTGTGTGTGTGTGTGTGTGTGTGTGTGTGTGTGTGTGTGTGTGTGTGTGTGTGTGTGTGTGTGTGTGTGTGTGTGTGTGTGGCGCGCGCGCGTGTGTGTGTGTGTGTGTGTGTGTGTGTGTGTGCTGTGTGTGTGTGTGTGATATATATATATATATATATATATATACCAGATATATATATATAATATATATATATATATATATATATATATATATATATATATATATATATATATATCGGATATTACTAATAAATAGCATAACGTTATGCGTCAAGTGGTCTGCCTAGAAATATACAAAGGTATACGTTTATTGTTCTTAAGTATGCAGTTATGTGATTTAAGAACTGGAATGTTTACATAATGCATATTAGTACAGGAGCATGGCGTACACATTTGTTTGACAAAGACGTCTGTGTGGAAACGTATAGGCTTTGAGTAGTACATTACAACTATTACTTTCGATATATAATGAACATACATATACATAATATGTATATAAAGTAGTTGGTCCTATTAGCTTTGCTGCGTTCCGGGTGTGCACAGAGCACCAGTCGACATGAAGCTGATATCAATCTGTGCGGTTTGAACAGTGACCATTAACACTGACTGTCGTTATTTCTGGAGAATATCGTCTACTGTTACTGTACTGTAACTGCGCTAGTAGACTAGACGACGCTATTGTAAATTGTTTCTCAATATTGTCCTTAAGGATATTACAACATTTTAATGTGGTTGCTTAGAAAATATTGTTGATAGGTCTGCGTTTACGAGATACTTTTATGGATTTCAAAGAGCGTCGGCATTGACATATTTTCTTGGGAAAATAATAGGCAGACCACTGCTGGAAAGATCTGATTCGGAAACCAGAATACGTTTATGTGTTTGTGTATGTGTATGTGTGTGTGTGTGTGTGTGTGTGTGTGTGTGTGTGTGTGTGTGTGTGTGTGTGTGTGTGTGTGTGTGTGTGTGTGTGTATGTGTGCGAGCGTGTGTGTATATGTGTGTGTGCGTGCGAGCGTGCGTGCGTGTGTGCGTGTGGGCATGTGTGTGTATGTATGTGCGTGTGTGCATGTGTGTGTATGTGTGTGCCTGCGTGCGAGCGTGTGTGCCTGCGTGCGAGCGTGTGTGCCTGTGTGGGGTGTGTGTGTGTGTGTGTGTGTGTGTGTGTGTGTGTGTGTGTGTGTGGTGGTGTGTGTGTGTGTGGTGTGGTGTGTGGGTGTGTGTGTGGTGTATGTGCGTGTAAATATAATTATAATTGTGTGTATCGTCAAATCTGAGCAAATATCTAGCCTTCAATAAATAAAAACATGAGAGAATCACAGACCATCTTATTGAAGAACGTTTTTTTAAGAAGCTGCCTCTGGCACAAACACGTAACAATGTAATATTTTGTGCTTTATTCATGTAACATTCTCATATCTCATATATTGAGAAACAATTTACAATAGCGTCGTCTAGTCTACTGGCGCAGTTACAGTACAGTAACAGTAGACGATATTCTCCAGAAATAACGACAGTCAGTGTTAATGGTCACTGTTCAAACCGCACAGATTGATATCAGCTTCATGTCGACTGGTGCTCTGTGCACACCCGGAACGCAGCAAAGCTAATAGGACCAAC